>JACGTP010000291.1:0-17529 GCA_023678845.1 Mischocyttarus mexicanus
ATATATACTATAATATATACTATAATATATACTATATATATACTATACTATATATATAATATATACTAATATATATATTATAAATATATCATATATAAATATATTATATTCTATAATAACAATAAAAAAAAAAAATTTCTTTCTTTTTAATTATTCGAATATATTCTTCTCAATACTTTCTCGAGTTCCCGTTAAAAGTAACATCGAGAGAATATGTAAATATTAACAAATGCCTACGTATATTTATTTCATCGGCGAAAAGAAAGAGAAAAAATAAAGAAAGGAAACTCTAACGTTGGGAAAAAAAAAAAAAAAGAAGAGAACACATTTTTCATGTTGCAGGCTAGATTACAACCCAACTACTAAACCATCCATAATTAAAAAAACTTAAAGATTCAAAACAATAACGTCCGATAAAACAATCGATAATCTGTATATGGAAACGTACCAAAAAACATAAAAAAACAAAAGCAACATATATATATATAAACGTGGAGAAAAATTTAGTATCACAGAATCCTACATAAAACGAATCGCGATTATATCAGCAGAATCAACGTCCACGGTGATGATGATGGTGATGATGATGATGATACGCTTCATTTTGTTCCTGGGAATTTTAACAAAAGGAATTAAATCTGTGGATCTATCGAATAAAGAATGGTGGGAAACAACTCTCGTATATCAAATCTGGCCAAGAGGATTTCAGGATACCAATGGTGATGGTGAAGGTGATTTGAAAGGTACGTTATTTATCTTTACTTTTCCACTCATCCTCCTCCTCCTCCTCATCCTTCTCTTCCCCCCCCCCCCTCCTTGTACATATATAAATCAAAAATAAATATCGATAAATCCATTTTTCTTACCGTACAACTTTGGTAGAAAAAAAAACTTGTACACCCCAGAAAACTTCGAATAAGAAAAATAACTGTAACGTTTATTTCGATATTAGCTGAATTTAAAATGAAAAGAACAAAGAATACATAATTGATTTAATTTTGAAATAAAATCTAGGATTATTATGTAAATTTATAGGCAATTAATGAAATACCTTGATAATGAAATTCTTGCGGCAAAATCGCCATCTTGTCTTCGTCAAGAAATTCGTTAATTAAAAGAAAAATGGATTGAAATAAATCAAAGAAAAAATGATAATTAATTCGAAAAATAACAGATGTATGATTATTTTGTAAATTAAGAATGAATTTGTTAAAAAGGGATCGAATTAATATTGGTACATTTTATAAATCAATTTATTTGATCAACTCTTTACCGGTGAGGTAAATGGCTGATTTTAGCGACCTCTATTTTTATCATTTTAATAATGGATTCTATATTATCGATAGAGGAATTACTAATTATTATATATATATATTATTTAATCTAAACGTAGTTAAATAGTTGGATAACATTTATAATAAAAATAATTAATAAGTAATATTTATAAAGTAAACTACTTTATCATGAAAAAAAAAGAAATATACAAAATGTATATTAGTAAACTTCCCAATTAACACAAAACGTTAATATGATGTTAATATGACGTCATAATAACATCATATTAACGTTTTGTGTTATTATGACGTCATATTAACGTCATATTAACGTTTTGTGTTATTATGACGTCATATTAACGTCATATTAACTTTTTGTGTTATTATGACGTCATATTAACGTCATATTAACGTCATATTAACGTTTTGTGTTAACTTTATAACGTTTTGTGTTATTATGACGTCATATTAACGTCATATTAACGTTTTGTGTTAACTGGGTTATACATATAAAAGTAACATTTAAAAACTTTACAATATTATTTATATTATTTTTTTCTTAAAGTTTAGATTAAAAAAAATCTATTATATTTTTGACCAATGAGATTCATGCAATAAAAATTTATACTTTTGTTTTTTAACAAATTTATAATTTAAACATTAAAATAGTATAAGATAATATAAATTTTAATAAAATTATTATTTTATTATTAAAATAATTATTATTATTTTTATAATTACCAATGTTAAAGAAAAATATGTAGGTACTTCCTTATCGATTTTATTTAACAAATTATTCGTAAACTTCTATAACTAATTTGATCATTGTCGGTCATATTAATTTCTCTTACGCTTCGTTAACTTTAAGCGGGAAATTTGAAAAATACAAACTTTAACCAAATGCTATAATAATTACATTTATCCAATTTCTGTTTATAGAAATTGAACATAAAACAATTATGTATTATTAAAATACATATATAATATAAATAAATAATATTATACTATTGTTATAAATAATATACATTTTCATTTGTTACAGGGATAATTAATAAGCTTGATTATATTAAAGAACTTGGAGTTGAGACAATATGGCTTAATCCAATTTATAAATCACCTTTGGTTGACAGTGGATATGACGTTTCTGATCATAAAGATATTAATCCTTTATTTGGAAGATTAGATGATTTTGATACGTTGATAAATAAAGCACATAACCTAGGTATTTTTATCTTATTTGATTATTATTATTATTATTAACACCATACATATACATATCCATGGTAAATCACATTTAATTTTAACAATATAATTATCATTTTCAAACTTTTATCTTTCAGGATTAAAGGTTATTATAGACATAATACCAAATCATTCTAGTGACAAGCACCCTTGGTTTATTTTATCCTCGCAAAATCACGATAATTATGACAATTATTATATTTGGTCAGATGGGAGAAAAGATGAGAAAGGTAACAGATTACCACCTAATAATTGGGTAAGTATTTATTTTAAAGAATGTATTTGAATATACTACTATAATATAAGAGAAACTAATAATATACAGAATAATATTTGTTTTAATTAGGTGAGCACGTATAATAAAGAAAAAGAAGGATCTGCGTGGACTTGGCATGACATTAAAGAAAAATGGTATTATCATAAATTTCATCAGAAACAACCAGATCTTAATTTACGAAATAAAAATGTCATTGATGAGTTACTGGTATGGTAAAAAAAAAACATTCTTAAATAAATCATATAAATATTAATTATGAGAACATATAAATTTTATTTGCTTTGAAAAATAAATAATAAATTATATTTTTCCCATGTAACAGGATATTTTCAAATTCTGGTTACAAAAGGGTGTAGATGGTTTTCATATAGATTCAGTACCGTATTTCTTTGAAGATAAAGAATTACGAAATGAATCTCCTGTCGGAAATGGTAATTATACTTTTGGATTAAAAGAAAGTATTGAACTTCTTTATCTATTTCGTGCCTATATCAACAACTGGGTAGAAACAAATAAAGCCTCATCAAAGTAAGTTTTATTCTTTGATGATGATAACTTAATTAATATCTCAAATTGATTTTATTTCAAAATCCTAATATCCATTGTATTTATTTGTTCAGATTATTAATAGCAGAATCATACGATTCTGGTTACAATCTTATACCTTATTATGGTAATGCTACCCACGAAGGAATTGAGCCTACCAATATACGCTTCATCAATCCTATTCACAATAATACAGATGCTAGTTACATTAAAAACATAATAGATGAATGGTTTCAACTTCTACCAGAAAATGCAACCACTAATTGGATGGTAAGGAAAAAGTGCATAACACATTGTAGAGAAGAATTAATTAAGAATATAATAATAAATCTTTAATAATGAATAAATTAATTTTTTAATATTACATAGTTAAGTAATCATGATTTCTCGAGAGTACCATCAAGAATTGGATTAAATCGAGTCGATGGACTTCATATGCTTAGTTTACTTTTACCTGGACAAGCATATACATATTATGGCGAAGAAATTGCGATGCTAGATTCCAAAATTTCGTGGGATAAAACAATAGATCCAATGGGTTGCGATCAAACGTCAGACACTTATGAAAATTTTTCAAGAGATCCAGCTAGAACGCCCATGCAATGGAATAACAAATTATCAGCTGGTTTTTCTACAAATAAAAGTACATATCTTCCTGTTCATCCTGATTACAACACTAGAAATGTGGAATATCAACAAGAGCAAGAACGCAGTAATTTAAAAACCTATAAAAAATTAGCTAAACTAAGAAAAGAACCAGTCTTTACTCATGGAGATTACGAACTTCAATCGATTAATAACAACAACGTACTTATTTTAAAACGGTTTGTATATTCAAAATTATTAAGAACATATATATATATATTTATATTCTCATGACATTAATTCTGCTTCATTGTATATTTATATGCAGATCGTTGCAAGATCATCCGATATATATAATTATAGTGAATCTTTGGATTCATCAAGAACAAATAAATTTAGAATCTTTGTATCCAGACTTAGATGACAATTTAGAAATTTTAGTATATTCGAGCAATGCCATTTATACTACGTGAGTATATATAAATATGAGGAACAATATTTACGCTACCCAATTATTGAAATGTATAATTTAAATTTATTCTTTTAGAAACACTGTACCAAAAAGCAAATTTATGCTTACTGCAAATGCTGCTTTAGTATTAAAAGGAAAAGACAATATAAAAAGTACTTCACCTGCTACTATTTCCACTGTACCTGTTATACCTACTAGCGGTACAACAGACAATACAGCTTCCAGTACTACAGATCCAACTGAATCAAGTATTAAACCCAGTGATACAACAACATCTTCTACGATTACTAAATCAGAAACTCCACAGACAAATAGTACAGAAAATACGACTGAAAATTCAGGAAGCACAACGCCTGAGAACCCTGGAAGTACAACGCCTGAGAATCCAGGAAGTACAACGCCTGAGAATCCAGGAAGCACAACGCCTGAGAACCCAGGAAGCACAACGCCTGAGAACCCAGGAAGCACAACGCCTGAGAACCCAGGAAGCACAACACCTGAGAACCCAGGAAGCACAACACCTGAGAACCCAGGAAGTATAACGCCTGAAAATCCAGGAAGCACGACGCCTGGGAAGCCAGGAACCGCGACGCCTGAGAAGCCAGGAACCACAACAGAAAAACCAAATAACTCGGAAATATCCAGCACTTCTGCATTTTTCTTAATATTAATCACAACAGTGACTGTTATTATATTACCCGTATTATAAATTATCTTATATAATAATATTTAATAAAATATAATCACATAAAATATATTGTTTTATTAAAATTGTAAAATTTAAAAACTAAATTTATACTTTATCAGTAACGAAATATTCACACGTTATCATCGAAACAAGTAACAGGGTATAAGATGAATCATATAGAGTCAATAAAAATAGATTCAGCTGTGATTTATAAATTGACTTCATTCATATTTCTTGTGTTGCTGCAGTGTCTGTAAATTTGTATTATGAACGTTTAGTATATAACATAATTATTGTAATTATACATTAAAAATTTGTATATGTACGAACAATGTGTATACAATTTATAAAATGTGTTTTAGTGGAACGTGTTTAGAGCATGGAGTGGGGGTGGGGTTAATATTTTGTCTTAAACATATATTAGGTGTACAAATAAGTTCTCGCCGTTCTTATTAAAAAATTAGGCATTTAATGACTTTAACCGATATAAAATTGCTTGCTGAGTTACTCCTAATGTAAATGCAAGTTTTTCTTGCGTTTGACACGAATCTTCAACCAATAATGCTTTCAATTCCGCATATTCGTACACTTTCGGTCTTCCGTTACGTACTTTGTCTTCAACGTCAAAGTCACCGTTCTTGAACTTCAAAATCCATCCATAACAATATCTTTCACTTAAGAAAACCTCGACATATGCTTTTACAAGCAATCGATGCGCATTAGCTGGAAATTTCTTCAAATTAAAAAATTTAATCAAAAGTTCCCGCAAATGACGCTTATTTGTCTCCAAACTTGACATTTTCGAACGAAACAAAATATCTGATACTGATACAAAATCATTAATATATCAAGATTATGTTGTCGAGAGATATCCAACCCTACAATATGACATTTTACATCAGACAATTTTAACCATAAGTTAAATATAAAGCCATATTTTGTTAGATGGCGGAAACTTATTTGTACACCCAATATAATAATTCAATAGATGTATGTATACATATATATATCACTCATCGCACGACATTATATGTGTGTATATATATATAGAGTCAGATTCTTTTAAGTGACATGAGAACCCTAGTCACTATATATATAGGTATATATATACACACATATGTATATATTGTCTCGTCGTATGTTTTGTTAGTTCGTTACTGTTATCCTACGAAGAAACATCGAAACTAAAAATACAAAAGAATGAAACACGACGAAAAGAATAGTTGCTATTCTTGCAAAAAGCTTTACAGTAGTATTAGTATAAACGCTATTGAACAATCTAATTTAAAAGGTATGTTGATTGATTTTCTTTTATTTGTTAATAATAAATACGTTTATTAACAATTATCTATAGTATATTTAGATATTTTATAAATGTAAAAATGTAAAGATATAAAATAATATTAATAAAAAAAAAAATATTAAAAAAGAAAAATAATAATAATAATAATAATAATAATAATAATAATGATAAAGAATTTCTTTCTTTCAGACCGTTACAATAATCACAACGTCACACCGTCTTGGATGAAAACACGATTATGTTTATTTTGGACGTTATGGGCAACACTTATATTGGCTCTTGTAACTTCTATTTTTATGTATTGCTGTGTCTCATTCCTAACATGTCCTATCTGATAAGAAATTATGGTTCAGTAAAAACAAAATGTATGACAAATTTATTAAACTAATCATTTTTTTTCTTCTCTCTTTTTTTAAAGTAATAGCTCTTGGCCATAAAATAATGGCGGGAGAATAATTATAAAAAGATTTTTAAACGAATAAGTAAATAAAAATAGAAAGATGAATATTTTTGAATTATGTTATACATAATATATATATATTATTGTAAATAGATAAAAAAAAATCAGATTATAGTTCCAATTTGTTTCGTACAACAATCTAAAATGATTATTTATTAATAATAATAATAATAATAATAATAATAATAATAATAGTATTTAAATGAAACTTAATCTAAATAAACAATTAAAAAAAAATTTATCAGCGTGTCCCCCAACTAAAGATTTATTAATAGAAACCATAAGAAATATCAAGAATAATACGAGGTTCTTGCAATGATAAAATTTTTCTACTGTCATACTACCATAAGCAAAGTGTCAGGGAAATATGATACTATAATCATAACAAAGCTAAATCCTCTAATAAGTGCGATCGGATTAAATACAAGAAACGGATCACGAGTTAACGTAATAACAATTAGAAATATCTATAAATAAATACAGAAGAGTTATAATAAAATTGTTTTAATTAATATTTAATCATCGTGCTATTATTATTAATCCTCTTCTTAACTTTTTATATATTAGGTTGGTGAAAAAAAAATGTCGGATTTTCTCATTGAATTGTAGCTAAAAATCCGACACGTTTTATCTTATACATTTAAACTTTAATCCTACAAAAACTGAATTTCGATTTAAAAAAAAGAAAACGAAAAAAATATTCAAATTTCGCGCCATGTTATATCTATTGAAGTAATCGATTAGATAAAAATCGATAAAATTGAACAATGGTATTCAAATGGATTATGGTGTTAATTCAGATCAACAGAAGTAAAAAGTACCGAATCTAGTCATCATAAAACCCCGAGTCAATAAAATACAATATATTAAATAATTATCATTTATATTATTTTATAAATATATTATTATTATTTTTAATATTATTATTTATTATATATAATAATATATATATTTTTTATAATAAATAATATTTTAAATAATATTTATAATATTTTAATAATATTTATAATATTTTATTTAATAATATTTTATTTATATATATTCCTGTGAAAAAGGAAGTCACCTCTCCCCTAAAAAGGTATGGTGTCCTACATTAAATTATTATTCATTAGAATTCTTTAATTTATGTCATATTAAATAAGTCAATAAATTTATGTATATTCAAGAACAAATATGAAAGAAAAAGAATTTTTTTTATTTAAAAAAAAATCATTTTATCTTTCAAATTTAATATATATATATCACAAAATAAAAATATATATTACATACAGCCCTGGATATAATTCGTACGTGTTTATTCAGATGGTTTAATATCGCGATTAACTTTTCTCTCGTTCGTTTTTCGTTAATCGCGAAAGTAGGAATGCGAAGGAAGGAAAAGAAAAGAAGGAAGGAAGAAATGAAAAAAAATATCGGTTGAATTCTTCAACCGATAGGGGAGTTGCGCAAAGGAACCATTACTCTCATTCGAGAACTGTCAGTTGAAGTTGTTGGTAGTGTCAAACCTTTAATGTAAGTTACAATATAATATAATTTCTTTTTCTCCCCTTATAATAAATTTATATTATATTTTATAATTTCTATTTTAAACGAAAATAAAAAAAAAAAGAATAACATATATAGTTAGATTATTATAATATCATTATCCGTAATTATATTAATAAATATAAATTATATTTAAGATAAGTAGATCAAATTTTGGAATTGAACTACACTGGAAAGATAATTTGGGGTGAATGTACAGTGCAAACAAAAAATACTATTTAAGAATTGAAAGTTATCTATTTTCTATTTTCTACGTATAAGTGTATATATATTTATATTATTATATATATATATATTTATATTATTATATATATATATATATATTATTATAATATCATTGTCCGGCATTATTAATAAATTAAATTATAATTAAAATTATAGAACGCGGATTTTGGAATTAAACAACGCTGGAAAGGTAGTTTGGGGTGAGTGTACAGTATAAGCAAAAAATACTATTTAAGAATTGAAAGTTATCTATCCTGTAGATCTGCAATATACGTGTGTGTATGTATATATATATATTAGACGTCCTTGAAATTAAATTGTGTAGGAATAGCTATGGAGAGTGGGAAACAGAATGTAGATAACGACGAAACGAACGAATCGTCAAGACCGTGTTCAGTCGTTCCTTCGTACAAGCCCGAGACGGACGAGCTCGTTAACCCAGGTTCCCTTGATCATCAATTAATAAAGTCTCACGAACTTTTAAACATGGGAAAACAAAATGGGGGTGAAAGCGATCTCGACGATGGAACCAAGGAAAGAATGCTCACTGACGAAAGTAAAATTTCACCAACCAAAGAAGCTACTGAAGTTAGTAATAACCCTATAGACGCCATATTTTCTTCTATTTTTATATATTTTATAAATTTGTTACACTTACAATCAAGTAAGAAACTTCTTCCTGTTTTATTTCTTAAAAAAAAAAAAGAGGCAACAAATAATTGTAACAAATTTTTATACACGTTTGTCAACGTACATTCATTTATGCAAATTTGGTTTTTTTGGTTCATCCTAATTCTGTTCAACTCGTGGTACTGGGCGGGTTAAAAAATCAATACGTGAATGCATTCTTTGATGGAGGAAGTTGATCTCTTTTTTCTTCCTTTTTTCCTTTTCTTACATTCGTACGATATTATTTTTCCTTGTACTTCGAAGAAATTAGAATGACATTAGTGTACATGGTTTTTCCAATTACAACTGGATTTTTATTATTACGTATTTTTTCAATATAAATAAAATATACCTACTTTTGATTTTTAAATAAAATAATTAAATCAATAATTTTATCTTTATTTTCAACTATAAAGATGTAAATCAAATTTAAAAAAGAAAAATTGGAAATAATGAGATACTCTAACATTTTTCCTATTATTTAGAATGCAATTTTATTTTTATTTTGAAATAATTTGTTTAAACTAAAAATTATATTCACGAATGGAGATTACTGTCTTAATTAATTTTATAAAACAAAAAAAAGAAAAAACAAAAACAGAAACTATAGAAGCAAGAAATATACGAAATTGCATCATGCTTTCACTTAATAACATAAATTAATAATAATAATTCATTTAATAATAATAATTCACATTGTTACGTTAAAATAAAAACTATCAATGATTTATAGGTCAAATTTATATCAGAAAATGGAGATGCTAAAATCGATATTGGAACACCTAAACAGACGCTTTCCGGAATGGGAAAAGAAGAGTTGATGAAATTTGCCAATGATCCATTTTGGGTTCGCTTAAGATGGTTTTTGTTCATTAGTTTTTGGGTATTATGGGTATCTATGCTTGCTGGTGCTATTGCGATTATTATTGTAGCACCAAAGTGTGTAGCACCTAAACCTAAACAATGGTGGGAAGAAAGTCCTATCGTTCAATTACAATATTCTGATTCGCCTACTAAAGATTTAAAAGGTTTTAAATCACTTCTGGATGAATTAAAGAAACAGCATATAAAAGCTATTTCTTTACCATCGATAACGAAAGGAAGTTTACAAGGTATACAAATAAAAATAAAACTAATGCGAATCATATTATTATATAATTTTTCAATAAAGATATATAAATATGCTTATATTTTTATTTCTATACTTATTTAGGGTACACAGATAATTTCATGGAAATAGATCCTCAATTAGGTGATCTAAATGATTTAGAAGATCTTGTAAAAGCTGCAAAGGAAAGAGAACAACGTCTTATTTTGGAATTAGATCCTAATTATTCTTCCATAAATCATTCTTGGTTTGAACAATCTGTTAATAGGAAAGATCCCTACACAGATTATTATGTTTGGGTTGATGGAAAAATGATTTCTGGTGATGATAGACAACCTCCTAATAATTGGGTACATTTAATATTCTTATAATTATTTGAATACTTATAGAAGAGGTTACCTTATATATAAATGTTCAGTAAACTCATCCTTTACGCACGTTTTCAAATATTTTTTTAATTTAATATATAATTTTATTTTTATTTTAATATAGCTGAGCATAAATGGAGGTTCTGCTTGGGAATGGAATGAAGAAAGAGGCCAATTTTATCTTCATCAGTTTAGTAAATTGCAACCAGATTTGAATTTCTCTAATCCGAAAGTGGTAGCAGAGTTTGGAGTAAGTTATAATAAATAATCTATCTTGGCATGAATTTATTGATTGATTTTAAACATAAATATATTTTTATTTTAATATTATTTTTATTTTTCAGAATATTTTCAGACATTGGTTGAAATTAGGATTTAGCGGTTTTCGTTTGGCAAATACTCAATATCTGATAGAAGATCCTACTTTACGGGATGAATCTCTTAAACGCAAACCATCTGAAAGTGATAATTATCAATCATTGGTTCATGTATACACGCGAGATCTATCAGAAAATGCATTAATTTTAAGTAAATGGCAAGAAATAGTTTACAATGAAACTAAAGGACAAGGGTAATTGGTTTTAATATTTAAAAATATAAAGAATATATTATATATATATTTTTGAATATATGATGAATTTTTAATACAAAAATTTCACAGCTTATTTGCATTGCAAGATGATATTGGAGCTGATATTTTAGCAGTTTACAATGAGAAAAAAACATTAATTAGTCTTCCACAAAGTTCACTGTTTCTGACTACAGCAAATGCTAGCATAAATGCAAGTACTTTAAATGAAAGTATTTCAAATTGGATATCTATTTCATCTTGGCCTGGATGGGATGTAAGTATTATTAAAATAAACAAAACTATTCAATATATATACTATTTTTCTTAGAGAAATGTAAAATAATATTTATTGATTATAGTTAAATGGAGAAAAGTATAGTTTACGACAACGAATGGCACCAGATATAGCTGATAGCATAACCCTAATGACTATGCTTTTACCCGGAACACCTATTCTTAGATTAAATGATACATTATCTGCTAAAAATGCATTTGCAATATTAGCTAAAGCTCGAATGAGTGCGACATTCCTTTATGGTGAAACTGATACTAGAGTCGTAAATGGAAGTGTTTTTGTTTATACAAGGTAAGAATCTCGTTAAATAATTAATATAATATATCAATATTTTAATAGAAATTTATTTCATAAAAAATAATCATTAAATATAATATTTTTTGATAAATTATTAACAAATAATGGGAATATTAAACATAATTACTTACTTAATCAATGTACAAAGAGTATAAATCAATTGGTTTTATTAACATCTTAACATAACAACACAAATTGATCCATTTAAAGTTCAATTGTTATGTTTAAATTTATTCTTTAAATTGATATTTGAGGTACAGATAATAATCCTTTATATAATGAACTAACCAAAGATTAATTTACCTTTTTTCATGCTACCTTCTATGTGTCATAGGAGTTGGTGAGTTTACTAACATACTGCATGTATTTCTTTGCATGTAATTTCAAGTAGATCTTTTAACCTGGCATATGTAGTTATGATTTATATGGTTTTAACTCCTTGCACTATAACAACGTGTGATAGACTTGTGATAGCTTTATTGACCCAAACATGAGAAACATAAGTTATTATTATTAAACATTACTTATGTCGAATTTTACAAATTAAACATAAGTATTAAATATTGATATACAACTCGAGTTAAATCGCATAATACAATGAGTTATTAATAACATGCATGAGGTTGATTAATGTAAACAATAAATCCCATTTCAAATTCTTATATAAACTAATTTTATTTTTTAATGAACTTTTAGGCTAAAAAGTGGTAACCCAGGATACCTAGTAGCATATCAAAGTGAAGAACATCCTACGAATATAGATATATCATCTATACCTGGAATATCTGAAGAAGTGACTATACTTGCTTGTAGTCCTAATTATGCTCCAGATGGAGACGGAGATGTCTTGAAGTAAGTACATGAATTCTTTGGATATTTAAAAAGAAACATTGCAAAATCTTACTAAATTTATTCATTGACTTTTCAGGATAAAGTTACTTTCAAGTATGATACCTATGTTACCTAAGAGTACATTGATTTTAACTTTTGTGCCTAAGGACGATGAAAAGTAATGGTGTGCATTTAATATTCACTATCTATAATGAATGTAATTATTTTATGAAAATGATGATATTTGCTTGATGTTGATTAAAATTAATACTCATTAAAAAGTGTGGCAAAATATTTATAAAGTTGTATATTTCTTTAATTATAATTATTTATAATTCCAAAAGAAGTATTTAATATAACGTATAGTGAACCGATAAAATCACATATGCATTTAAAAGAGTACCGAATGCTAGTTTAAATCATCGATGAATAATGATACAACTTAATTTTACAATAGATCATACGATAATTCAATCTTATTAATTTATTTTTTCTTATATGAACATTTTTTGATCAACGATAAACGTAATTTCAATTATTTAATAATATCACTTATAATAACATATACATTTATAAATAATTAGAGATAAAATTGATATCAAATTCTAGAAAAATAATTGACTTTGCTTAATAATAAAGAATAATTTATTTACACCTAAAATTGTTTCACCTACTAATGTCCAAGTATGTATTTTTTATTGTAAATCAAGTTTATGTGGATCAGTAAACCTTGCTGTGAAAATATAAAATAACGCAGGCAAAGGAACCAAAACAAGCATTGCAGGATGAAAATCAATACCGCGTAATTTAGCAACAGCCATTACTCCGTAACCATGTAATAACCAATGACCAATTATTACTATTGCATTTTTCACATCTGTAACTGAACTAAGTAATAGGGACTTCATTGCCTGTAAGAAAGAAAAATAATAATAATAGATTAGTACTAATAAAATATATACAATATTACAAAAGTAAATAAAAATATCTATAAAATTATATTTACCTGATTCAATTTGAAAGCAAAATGCGCTGCGTTAGATAAAACTGACAATATAATAGTGATGTAAGGAAATGAATAATCTGCAAAATAATATAACATAAATTCTATAAATATTCTTATATTAATTTAATTAAAATTCATTATATGATTTATTCCTTATTTACATATGAGACCTCCTCCGACAGCATGTAAAAGTGCTAAAATAGGATAGAAATATAGGGCAGCATATATTGAAAATTTTCCATGCTTAGGCAAGAATTTTTTTGCTATCATTGGTCTTAGAATCAGCATAATAACTACGCCGAGAGCATAAAAAACAAAAACCATGGTATATCTACAAAATAATAAAGTATTAATTAATTTATATATGTATATATGTAAATATAATTTTTGATTAAAGAAATCTCACATTGAAAAATTAAAATATGTAATTAAAATGTTACTAACAAAGGATATACTGCTTCTTGAGTACAATGCAAAGTTGTTTCATAATTTGGACTAGGATTGTGTAATAGCGTATACCAATCTGAAAGACGACGTGTTCTACAAGATCTTATTTCAAATGTACCGATAGGATCAGTTAATTGTAAAGTAATGAGCGATGCACTCAGAACTTCAAATAATGCTGATAGATGCAACGCAATGACTTCTTTAGGTATGTTTCGTCTCATTGAAACACCATCGATACAAAACCAATGTAATACTAATGCTAATAATGCCATGAATCCAAGATATAACCAATCATAGGCTATGGGTGTATCTTCACAAAGAATACAAGCGGAAGAACCATTTGTCCTAAATCCACGAGGGCAAGCACCGCAGTCACTCCAATTATCATTTGATAATAATTCTCTTCCACAATAAATACCAGGACACCGTGTTAAGGTGCTCATATTTAAAAAATTAACATATATTTTTTGTATAGACAGTTAATTCTACTTAGTCTTTTAAAATATACATGTATGTATAAAACAAATATTTAATATTATTTTTAAATAAACATAGTATTTATATATATTCTATTCACATCTGTATTATTAATTGTATGAGATCATATAAAATCATATTATCCAGTGACAGCTTAAAAATATGAATCAACAATCTCAGTTAATGATTATTTTATTTGTTATATCAATGTCACTTTAAATATCATTAAAAACTCTTTAAACTGTCTATAAAGTTATAATTGACAATATAAATTTATTATTTATACTTTCAAAACATTAATCCACGCCATATGCAATTATGCATGTATGTATGTATGTACGTAATAATGTACGTTGCAAGTTATAATATGCGCCAATGTGGACAGTTGATGAAAACGTGTTCATATCTCAGTCGATAAAGTAAATTTCGATGAATATAATTTAAGTACGAATTTCTTCTACATTATCTATATCAATGAAGAAATTCCAAGTGTGTATGAAAATTATTTTCCCGCGTAAATATCTTGTTGTTGTCCTTCAAACTTTAAACCATGTGTGGTTAATGATAATAATCTGATATATTTTTTAATAGAAGATATCAAAATGGACATTACGTGGACAAATACTCGTAAAAGTTTAAAAAATTTTGCAAGCATATTAAAATGTGGAAAATGGTAATTTCTGTTAATTACAAATTTCAGTTTCTTTAATTTATAAAATAATGATATTGATAAAAAATTCTTTTTTCCTTTTATTAATTTTGTTTATTATTTTTTTATAGTGGAAACAAACCAATAAATCCAGTTAGGTATACCACTTGTGGAGATTTTTTTTGTTCAAACTGTGCACAAAATTCTAAATGTTATTTATGTGGTATACCAGTTAGACCAAATGAAATACGTATTGATCATACAATATCAAATCTTGTACGTGAGTGTGATATTATTGCAGATGTAATAAAAGAAGAGTAAGGTTTATTAATGTATTATAAGAAATAAGAGAAAAAGTACATATATGTATATTTTGTTTATATTAATATTAAATATTACATTATTTGTTTACATGTAACATCAACAGTAATTTGTGGAATATGAATGTTGAGACAAGAAATATTTCTCTAAGAAGTAATAAATTACCTACTAATTCTCAAAACAGTAATACAGTTAATAAAATTACCAATTATGTACCAAAAAATGTTATCAAAAATATAAATAAACGCAATCCGAAAGGTGAAACTCCTCTACATACGGCTTGCATAAAGGTATATTTATTTATTTATTTATTTATTTATTTATTCTTGTAGAAATGGTTAAAAACATCTTTGTTTTAATATATTTGCATTAAATAAATTTCATTCTTTTACAGGGACAAAAAGAAACAGTGATATCTCTTCTCAATGCTGGTGCAAATCCAAATACAAAGGATAACGCTAACTGGTCACCTTTGGTAAATAAAAATAGTTTATGTTTATTCTCAAATAGATAATTGCAACAATTATTCTATTTATTGATTTATCTAAATTCTTTCCACAGCAAGAATGCATTAATTTAGGTTTTTATGATATATGCAAGTTACTTTTAAAAGCTGGCGCATTTCCTAATATACCAGGTATCGATAATAAAACACCTTTACACGAAGCAACTATAAATAATAGAGTAAGAGAAGCAAAATTATTACTTGAATATCACGCTAATAGGGATGTTTACGATCAGTTCGGTAAAAAACCTATGTAAGTATTTATTTATTATACATATTATAATTTAACATTCAATTATTTATCAAGTTAATAAAATGTTATATATTTTATCAGAGATTATTGTAAATCTAAAGAAATGCAAGAAGTTTTATCAGACGGAGACTTATTTTCAAATAATACAGAAAGCGAAAATGATTTAAATTGCACTACGAATCAATCATTATACCAAACCAATTTGATCGTGTATTTATCAAATTTAAATAAAACAAGTGAAAAACTGTTTGAGAAAGCTGCTTTGAAACATAATATAAAATTTTTACCTACATTTAAGTACGTATAAATCAATATAATACAATTTTATATACCCAGTGAACACAAAACGTTAATATGACGTACGATTTACGTCATTTTTGAAAAATTACTAATTAATTAGTAGTAATATAGTAATTTTAGTAATTTTTATAAAATATATATATAGTAATTTTAGTATAGTATAATTTTAGTATAGTAATTTTTCAAAAATGACGTAAATCGTACGTCATATTAACGTTTTGTGTTTACTGGGTATATATATATGTTTAATATCATTTTAATTTAATATATTAGGTCAATAGTAACTCATGTAATAGTGGAAGCAAACAATAAAAATATTACTAAACTCACTTATGATGTTATGCTCGCTATACTCAATGGCAAATGGTTACTGACTAGTGAATGTAAGATTTCTATATTCTAAATATTTATTATATTAATAATATATATAAAAATTTAAAGAATTTATTTATTTATATAACTTATATATTCTTTTTATTTATAGGGATTTCAATGTGTTTAGAATTGGAAGATATACATCAAATGGAATTAGAATTATTCGAAGTCAGTGGTTGTCCTATTTTGGGAATACCTAAACGAGCAAGATTAAACCAAGAACATCAAGTAAATTTCATAAAAAAATATTTTTTTATTATGTTTTTATTCAGTAATAGCAAAATATAATCTAATTTTAGGTATACAGCTAACCCTCCTATAACGCGGTACTCTGAGAACGCGGTTTCCATATAACGCGGAGCTGAAAATGCGACAACCCTCCTATAACGCGGTACTTTTAGAACGCAGTTTCCATATAACGCGGAGCTGAAAATGCGACA
>JACGTP010000291.1:30487-42695 GCA_023678845.1 Mischocyttarus mexicanus
TATAAAAGTTTTTTTTTCGAAAGTCGTTTACATGTTTATCGGAGGGGATTAGTTCTATTCATTTCAAATTTTATTCTCGTTACAATAACACTACTTCTAAGAAATCTTTCTCTATGCGCATGTGAAATAGTCTAACAGTGGATTTCAAGGTGGAAGGTACGTAGAACGTATACTTATTACATTTTAATTATAATACTCGTTTCCTATGATAATTTAATAATTATTTAGCACATGTCTATTACTTTAATGCACTGTTCTTATATTTAAGATTGTTCTTACACATATACATTGGTTTAAACATTACATACTTTTAAACTTACTTGAAATATAAAATAATTTCTATATTTTTTTATTTTTTAATTGTTTCGATAAGAGCTACGAACCGAATGTCGTTACTGGCCCGAAATATTAATTAAAATATGCATTAATTATTTTCACTTCTTTCAGATAAATATTCTGTTAGATTTATAAACGTGTATTCACGCACATGCACATAAAATAAGATTTCTTAGAAGTGGTGTTAGTGTAACGTGAATAATATTCGAAATTAATAGAATTAATCCCCTCCGATAATCATGTAAACAACTTTCGAATAAAAAACTTTGATAGATGATATCGAGCCAGTCTAACAGTGGATTTCAAATATGTCATACATCGAACTTATATTCCAAGCTTTTAGATTATAATAATTATTTCCTATGATAATTAAATAATTATTTAGCACATATTTACTACTCTAATGCACCCTACTTATTTTTTAGATATTACTAACACATACACATTGATTTAAACATTACATTCTTTCTAACGTAATTCAAAATATGAAATAATTTCGTTATATTTTTATTTTATATATTTTCAGAATAAAATTAAATCATCGTTGTTATTTCAATTCTACTCGGATTCACTCCTCGTTTTCATTAAGTCATTTTTTATTCGCACTTTCTTCTGTTTTATCGATAATTATTTTGAATTCTATTCAATTGTTACTCTTAGGCTGAAGCCATGTAGGATTCTTCTCAAAAAAAGGTTCTTCGTCAGATATTTTATTCGAATGTCTTAATCTTAAAAATTTTCTCATCCCTCCTGTGTCTGCAGAAGCGGTCACCTCCTCGTGATTAGACCTGAGCAATGGTATCTTACTTACCATGTATTGTTTATCATATTTTAATATATGCTATACATTGCAAGTTAAGACCCAGCCAAAGACTGCTTACCATAATAATTATAATTGTAATTAGTTTCATTTCATTTCGTAATTTTAATATCATATTTTTAATCCATGTTCCTTGATTCCTTTTATCTATTTCGTCTACAAAAACTAATTACATTATAATTTTAATTAATAAATTTTATATTTTTACAGATACCACACGAAACATGTAAGAATTTTTATACGAAATTTTTATTTATTTTTGTTTCAGAAAAGTATTAATTCTAATACGTACGTATGGAAGAATTTTTAAATAATCGATTTAATAATAATAAATTATTCATAAATATGCTTATTGATTATCTAAATATTAAGAAATGAAATAAAAATCTATCATTAGAAATAGATAGCAGCTGTTAAAAAGTAGGTCACTGATGAGAGAAATAGGTCAGCGTTACAAAAGTAGGTCAACGATAAAAAAGTAGGTCAGTCGTACAAAAACATACTAATAATCCCATACGTATTGAATGTATTAAGAGAAAGACACCGGTATTGTTTATATCTCTCGGTGAATTCTAGGAAATTCGTTATATATGAAATTCACAGAAAAACATTCCTTAACTACTGGCTTAGTTGAGCCAAATCAGTTCAATCTTTTGTTTACGTTCGTTTCTCTCCGTCACTCCTCGGATACTGGGACAAAATACATTTTTGGTAAGCTGACTATAATTTTTAATAAAAAATTTAATAGATAATCATGACTTTGTACAATTTTTTTAATCGGACACTATATGTACGCGTTCACAATTCACGCGAATAATTTTAGCTGCATCCACGTGTATGCATTCATAGAACTGAAAGGGTTTCAAATGTGATCTCTCCTGTCAGGTTTATTTCATAATGATGCATAAATCAACTACATCTCGGTATTTCTTATTCATTGTTCAAACACTCTAGTATTTTTATATATATTGCCAGTATATGTTTCTTTAGAAAGATACCATTTATTATTAATGTTATTTCTTCTTCTTTTATTTTTGACGATTATTCCAGTTACATAATGTAAATTAGCTATATTTTATATACGCTTATTATTACATTATGTAAAAAGAGTTTTGAATATTATCAACTTTCTTCTATAGTTGAAAGTTTCGTAGAACCTATACTTTGTAAACTACTGCCCTAATTTTCTAAAATATCTTCCTAAATTAATATTGATTTATAATAAAGAGCGGTATGAGGTGGGGGTGGGCTAAATAGGATGAACTTGAAAAACCCCTTATTAAATTTAGTCTCATTAAGAAATTTTCAATTTGATATATACATTGGAACCCATATTTTGTAATAACATTTAATAATAAATATTGAAATTGGAATATAATAACTGCAAATTGACGTATAGACAGTGGCCGATTTTTGTAAGATAAATTATTTATCAATTTTGTTTTATACATATACATATACATATATTATGTTCTTTGTAAGAAAATTAAAAAAGAAAAGAAAAAGAAATACATAATAAAAAAGTATAATTCCTGTTTTTTTTTTCTCGAAATTAATTTATCTGTTAAACAGAAAAAAGTTTGACAATAATAAATTAACTATTATTATTCATTATCTTGTAGAATACAGGAAACTATGATAATGAATGATGTTTTGGTATTTATTATTTTTTATCTTATATAGAAAATCTGATAAATATTATTTCTTTTTATGTCTAGCAATAATACAATACCTTTCTCTTCGCGTATATAGTTATTTATTAATTTATTGTCATAATTTCACTCTTGCACATACACTTGTACTATATCTGTGTAATAATATAATAAAATAGAACAAACCAATTTTTTAAAAACATTACATATGCTCAAGAAGGATTATACAATCAATATTCTTATTAAATATATTGGGTTGTTCGGAAAGTAATTTCGTTTGTCGTAATTTTTTTTTGTCGAATTCGACCGTTCATGATCACATAAAACGACATATCTTAATTTCAAAACCAAAAAAAACGAAACGACTTTCCGAACAACCTAATAATATATATGTATATATATATAAATATATATATATCTGTTACTGTCTCTACATGTAAGAAAAAAAGATTAAAAAAAAAAACTCATTGTACGTTCTCGTAGTATTCCCCTTTTTTTTTCTTTTTTTACAAAATATCTCTTTAAAAAGCAATATAATTTTATTTTTACTATAATTTATGTATAAATGTATATTATCAATTGTATGATCCAAGCACTTTTCGATTCGTAGGTCTAGTTTTTGATAATCGTTTGCTTTTCATCATGTCTGGTTTTAAAAATTCGTCTTTGTCGTTTTCCTTATCATGGCTCTGTATAATATATAATAATTTCATGTATTTTATTTTAATATAGAAGAAATAGGTTTAATAATTCATTTCTAATTAAAATAATAAATAATTACCTTAATAGTTAAATCAGGTTCTGATTGAATACTGATTTCAAGAGTTGGCCTTGGAATTAAAGAAATATCTGACGCTGAAGAAGCTCTTACAATATTATATTTAACCGTTTCATTTTGTTTTTTTGATAATTCTTCATCTGTATCGCAAATTGGTGACGATGCTATAAGTGTTCCATTTTCAAATATACTCGATTCATCTTCGGGTGATTTGTTCAGAAGTGTATCTTCCTGTAATGATATTAATAAAGATAAATTTATTAATAGAATTAATAAAATTATTTATATATATATTGTATATTAAATTAAATTATTTAAAATTATATAAATAATTAGGTATAGTAAAAATAATAACTTACATCACTTTCCAAGGTGTCCATATGTTTACCAATTTCTCTAAATCTTCGAAGAATACGTTCATGAGGAGAAGTTCCAGTCAAATGACGAGGATATTGAAATTCTTTTCTTGCAGGTGTTGAACCTGAAAGATAAAAAAAATAAATGATAGTAAAAAAGTTATTCAACAAAATTTGATATATTAGTTTTGAGATACGTTGAAAATGTGAGAAAGAGAAGTAAAAAACCTGTCGGAACGTCGTGCCGTAAATCTTCAACAAGGAATTTTTCAATTTCATGATCTGCCATATGCAATTGTGCAATTATCCTATTATTGCACTCTATTGATTCTGTACTTCGGTTTTCCAATTTATTTCCAAGTTGTATATTGGCATATACAGTTTCCGCAGTATCGTTGATATTCTATTTAAGAAAAAATAAAAACAAGTTATTGTGATTTTATAAAAATATGGGAATAAAATATTATATAAATTTTATCATTGTATAATCATTGAACTTACTTTAACTGAAGTGGAAAGAACATTTCTATTATTTTCTATTTGATGGTTCAACACTTCCGCATGATCTTCCGATAGAGTTTTATATTTTTCTAGAGCATTAGACCTTGCAGATAATTCTGTTTGTATTTCTTCCGTTAATACAATACTTTGCTCTAAAATTTGATCTGCTAATGTTCTATTCTATAATAAAAGAATATTATTTTGTAATCTCTGATTTTTATTTTGAAAAAGATTTGATTCTTGTTTTATAAAATTAAGCTTTATTTAATATTACCTCCTTGGCACTTGCGGTAACATCGTTTCCGATTATTGCAATATCATTTTCCAATTTGTTCTGTAAACTTTGTTTCTTATTTATATCATTATTGCATTTATCTTTAGCGTTATTACTAATTTCACTGCACGTTTCATTTACACCATTTAACATAGTAGAAACTTCAGTACACCTTTGATTTTCGTTTTTGCACAGATTATTGTACTGAAGATACAAATCACCAAACATCTAGAACGTTTGTTGAGACAAATGTTTTTATAATTTATATATATAAATATACAGTAATCCCCCCTATAACGCGGTAGATTCGTTCCGCGTAATGGGAAAACGCGTTGTAGGAGTATTCTCAATTGACACAATGTGCAGAGGTACGTGAAATTATCTATGAACTGTTAACTGTCAAACTTCAAATCATTATAAATTTGACAGTACAGAAATACGTGGAAAATCCCCGCGTTATATGGGGGAAAACACGCGTTATACGAGGGACTGAAATCGCGTAGTATGAAAATGCGTTATAAGAGTACCGCGTTATAGGGGGGATTGATTACTGTACTTCAAAAAAAGTGTGATAAATATGTCATTTATTATACCTTCGAAAATTGTCGATTTTCTTGTATACTTTGGTCTTGATGATGAAGTACACTTTGAACGGTTTGTTCTATCTTTCCCATATTCTCGCATAACTGATTGCATTCAACAAGTTGATATTCACACATTTCATTTATAGATGTTTTTGCTAATATTGATAAATCATTAAGCTTTTGTGAAATGCATTCATTTAAAGTGTTTAAATTTTCAGCAATTTTTGTTTTAACTAAGCTTTCAATTCTAGATATTAATTTTCTAGAAAATTCATCTAAACGATTACGCTCATCTTCAGTTACTTGGGCAACTGTTTCTATTTCTTTTCTTAAACATTCTTTATAAGTATTATACTGAAAAAAAATATATTATTAATGATTACTCTATTTAACGTATTAAGAAATAACAATTAAATATAACTTACAGAAGTGTCCATGTCTTCTACTAATTTATTGGTAATAAGCTCGGTTGCAGTTAGTCCTTCATTGGTAACTGTTTCTAAAATACACCAAAATTTTCAAATAAGTGCACATGCATTTTTTTTTTATACCATGTAATGTATTTAAGATGAATAAAGAATATTTTTCTATTACCAATTTGTGTCTTCAGAGACATGCAAAATTGTACCAATTCGTGTGAATAAACAGATATATCATTTTCAATATCTTGAAAACGATTTTTAATATTATTTTGGAATTGTTGACTAAGATTTTGATTTTCTTCTTCTACTTTCCTATACGTAGAATACACAAATGTAATTTTGTCAAATAATAATTACATAAGAAAAATAATAAACAAAAACAGAATTAATCGTGTACTTACTTCTTACGACCAATTTTATCGTGTAATTTATAAGTATCTGTACTTGCTACATTTGCAACATTCAAAAGTGTCTTTGCTTGGGATAATAATATTTTTTCAGTTGACTCATGCTTTTCTACAAGATATTTTTGTTCATCTCTTTCCTGTTTAGTCACTTTCAAATGATTTTTAGTTGTCTTCAATACATTAGTTACGTCTTCCAACTTATTTGTCTGTACGTTGCATTTTACGTGTAAATCATTGATTAATTTCTGCAAGTTAAAAAGTAAAATATAATATATAAAAGATATAATAATGGAATTAATAAGGAAGTTAAAAATAATGTTACTATTTTCCAATTAGTTTATAGTTACCTCTTTATTTTGCATTGTTTCTTCGAGTACTTTAATATGATTGATTTTTTCTTCTATCTCTCTACCTTGACAATCTATTAAACTTTGCATTTCATTATAATTATCTTGTGCAAGATAAACGCCATTTCTTTCACGTGTCGCTAACAAATCTCTTCTCAATCTCTCTATTTCCTCTGTATATTCTTTAAGTAATGCTTTTTTAGAAAGTTTCTGATTAATTTCTGGTCTATTTGTAATGTTTTTAGCTCTATGCGCATAGTCCAATGTCGATAAGGTTTCTTCCAAATTTATACTGGCAGGAGATATAGTCGCAATTATAGATGTCTTAGTGCGTCCACCCAGTGATTCTTGTAATAGTCTCGTTAATTTAGATTCTCTATACATTATATTTAAAATTATTTAAATTTAATTAACCACAACATCAACAAAAATTTAATTATTTTCTTGACCATAAATACCTGTACGGTATATGTGGTGCTCTTTCTACCAATGCTGTTATGACTCTTCCAAGAGTTAATAATGATTGATTAATATTACCAGCTTCCCTGGCTCTTTTATCAACTGCGCCAGATCTACCAACATTTTCACTTCCTGCTAAATCAACTAAATTTAATTTTCCAGTTTTCAAAAGCTCCTCTCCGTCAATGGTGTTCTCTTTGATATGTACTGTGATTGAAAAAACTGTATGCGATCGACTAAAATAATAACCGTAAAAAGATTATTAATATTACAAATTATAGAGAATAGAATTATTATATAGATGGTTGATTAGTATATCTATATTAGTATATAGATGGTTGATTAGTATATCTATATTAGTATATAGATGGTTGATAATCGTACCAACCTTGAATGAGCATTCATCAATGTTGCAGCAGTTTGTCTTTTTTCTGATCCTTTTTCAAGGATCTTATAAACTTCACTTTTATTGTGTACAGTTACTTCTTCTAAACCATGAATAATAACAGCACCTTTTCTTGATGCATCTTCGTATAATCTAATAATAATAATATAATAATATAAAATAAATAAAAAGAAAATAAAAAAGAGGAAAGCAATTTATAAATTTATAAATTAAAGTGCATTACAATTACCTTATTTTTGAAGCATCGTCGTTGGGTGATAGAAGATCAAACAATTCTTCATTATAGAGTTCTAAAAAGCTGACTCGTACTGTGTATTCCTGAGCCTCCAATAATCTTAGTTCGTCAAACAAATGACTTAAAGTGCGTGGTATAATTCCAGCAGTTGTGTCCTAAATAATATATGAATTAATTGAACTTTTTACAAATCAAAGCGAATAACTTCCATTTTAGAATATAATTTTTAATTTTATAAATATATTATTTATACTAATTTTTAATAATAAAATAAATTACGCTTTGCCAATGTAGAGCTGGATCATTGCTGACCCCTTCCATAGTGAACGTTTTTCCTGTACCAGTTTGTCCATAAGCGAACACCGTACAATTATATCCAGCCAAAACTTCTTCCAATAGAGGACTAACAATAGCATTGTATACATCAATCTAAATTAAATATAAAATTAAATTAATTGTAATGATGAGATATTTAAAAGAAAGAAAGAAAAACATAAATTATAAAACAACAATATGCATACCTGTTTTGATAATGGACCGAATACTTCATCAAACGTAAACTTTTTTGAAAGTTTATCTTGTGGTTTTTCACGTATTATTACTTCTTTACTTGATGGTACATCCACCACCGATATTGATTTTCCAATTCTTTCTGCATTGTTTATCGGCCTGATTGAATTAAATAAAGTAAATGATTATACACGAAAATAATAATAAAAATTCGAATCTCTCATAATAAAATATAATATTATCGTTTTTTTCTTCGCACACCTTACTCGTACAAACACTTGTATATGTTGATTTTTATTATTCTTTCCAGCTCGCGTCGTCTCATTCATCTTTCTAATTTTTAGTAATCGTTTATTTCCACGTAGATAAATATTTCCGTATTTATAAACTTTTTGCGATAACTCCTTCTTCCTATAATTAATATACGAGAGTTTAATCACAACTTTTCCGTTACAAAATTTAAATTGAATAGTTCGTGCGAGTGACGCCAAGATAACCAAATGCGTTCGTAAATGCATTTGATTCGTACATTAAACTAGCGCCAAGTTTAATGAACCAATCAACGGTCTTTACTCTTGATCAATCAGGTTTCGTGGTTCTAGAACTAAAGTAACCATTCATAGTGTATAAATCGTAAAGATCTGTGAAGATCGTTCTTAATGTACGTTTGCGTTTATGACGTATACAGTTTGATAAGAGATAACAAAATTATAAAGAAAAAGAAAAACAAAATTATACAAATTGTAAATAATATTACAAAATATTCAAGGTGTGTGTGTGTGTGTGTATATTTTAATATTACATATTATTTTATAACTTTATATATAAATGATAAATTATATCATATATGTATTCATTACTTATAATATTCTTTTGACACGTTAAATAAATTTTACCAAAATATTTGTATTTTTTTTTTTTTTTCAGATGATTACTGATCTGCAATTAACTGTTTTCTGTAACATGCTTGGGATTATGTTATTTTGTCTAGTCTTTCTATTTCATTATATAAATGCGAATTATTCAAAATGAGTGGAGATATTTATATATATCATTTCAAGAAACTACATCATAACAGTTTATAGGTTAGTCGGTGATTATGCTGGCAACTCATTGCATTTCATACGATGTAAATCATTTTGATAATATATAATACGATATTAATAAATTATTTAATTCTTATATTATTCTTTCCTCCTCGACAATAATAATTATTTACATCTATCTTTAATTGCGAATATTAATCTGTTATCCGACATGTTGTTCTAGTTTTAAATGCATGCTTGACACTTTAGCAATATGTTATTTATCATATATATATATTCTTATTTATTTAAAACAAATGTATACTATGTAAAATAATACTGACTAATATTTTGTAGAATTTACTTTAGATAATTCTAGTAAATATATTTATCACACTAATTGTTGCCAAGAGACAAAGTAATTGATTCTATTTAAAGAGTCTTATTATCAATACACTTAATCGATACTTAGCTCTTTTATGTTATTTTTTAAAATTAGTTTACGGAACAATTAAACTTAACACTGTTAAATGGAAAATTTTGTTGTTTTTTTTTTTTCTTTTGACGTTTCTCTACATTGAATAAAATACAAAAGTTTATATTAATGTACGAATTTGATGTATTTAAAATATTTTCTAATCGATATTTTTCATTTATATCAAAGTTATTTGATTACAGTATTCTTAGTTTTATTAAAGATAAATGCTACATTAATGATATATACAAAAGAAGAAAAAAAATAATGTATATATTTATACGTTAGAATTTTCCTCATACATAACTCTTACAGCTTATACTTAATATTCATAGTGATGACGTTTAAAGCAATAAACTATGAGAAACCACGTTGATGTATGTACATACATATATATATATATATATATATGTACATACATCAACGTTGTTTCTCATAATTATATATATACAAGTTAACAGGTGTTTCCTAAATGTTTTATCCAACATAATGATCAATAGTTGGCTAACACTTTTAATTGGTCTATTTTTGATTACACCTACGATATTTAATATTTTGATTGGATATTTTGTAAGAATAAGAAAGAAGACAAATGGTATGTAATAAGAAGAAACAACAATGGTATAAGTAAGGATATATAAAGATCGCATATAAACAAGGATAGTACGTCAAAGGAATAAATGTAAAAAAAAAAGAAGAAAAAAATTCAACCTTCATTTAGTTTTCACACATGTTGGAATACTATCTTCTAACACTCTCAAAGAGTTTTTTTTTTTTTTTTCAAATATAGTACTACGAAGCTTGGTATGGTGGGAATGTAGAAGTAGGGGAATACACAACAACTACAAATACATATACTTTCGAATAAAATATTGCTCGAGCTTCTTTAAAAAAAGGGGGAATCGCGTTCTTAATTTGCATGAAACACGCGAATACCTTTTAGTTTGTAAGCACTCACGCGTTATAAAGGAGATACATGGAAAAACGGTCTACAAATGTTTCTTTTTTCTTCTCATCTGTTATTTTTTTTTAAATCTTTATCATGACATATGAGTGAAAATAGATCATTATTTTGAAAATATTCGAGATAAATCAAAGTAAAATAGATTTAAAAAAAAAAAAAGAGATCACTCGTCCGATTATTTTATTTTTTTGTTTATTTCTATTTTTGATTTTTAATTTCTTTTTATTTTTTGTTCTTTTTATTTTTTTTTTGTTACACGCAAGTCATGGTGTTAGCATGGAAATATCAAAATGCGAGTTAATGTATATACATATAATCACCTTTTTTGGATTATTAATTAATACGACGACAAATTGTTTCATGGACAATGATAAATAATAATATTTTTTATTTAATATTATTATCAACGATCATACTGATTTATTGTCAACGATTATCATCATCGTTCGTTAATGCCTTTGACGTTAACGATTGTCTCGCACTATGTTCAAACGTAAGTAAATTAAATAAAGAGTGTGTGAAAAAAAAGAAACAAAAAGGATAAAATTATTCAAATTTTTGTTAGAAATAATAATTTTTCTTCGATTATAATTGAAATTTGAAGAAACAAAATTAACAAGTTTCGAAGACACGCGCGTGGATCTCTCTTCGAATTATTGTCAAATCTAGAATTAATTTTCTTTTTTTGATATTCATTTTCTTTTTATATTACTTCGTATCTAATTTTTTTCTTTTTTTTTTTTCAAAAATACGATTTAAAAAAAAAAGAAACGTGTCTCGTGGGCTTCGCACTACGACACCTGCGTCAACATAATCCGTCTTGGAATTTTTGAAAAGAAAAAAAAAAAAGAAAAAAAAAACTTTTATTCTATTGTTTATTAAGCTGTGAAACAGATCAATTATTGTATATTAACATATGTAAATAGATCGTAGATCGTATAGAAACGATCTGACGCGTCGATGATGAAACATTTTAAATGATCGTATATCAAATAGTATCGATAACACCAAATTATTATTATTCTTTATCAAAATTCTAATAATAATAATAATAATATTACATATTAATAATATATTAATATAAATATATTATTATATATATAATTATTATTTTAATATAATTATGACAGTGATAATAAATCAATGATTTATTAAAAGAAAAAAGAAGAACATTTTTAAATTTAATTTATATCACAATTTTATTCGCGTTGTAAAATAAATCATACAAATTAATTACATTGGTTGTTTGAATTCATTCGTAGCTCAATTTTGAATAATTTTGTCTTTAGATAAATAACAATCTTGATTTATATCGATAATTATTTAATTAATCTTGATTTATATCGATAATTATTTTAATATAAAAATTTAATGTGAAAATGTATTTAAGTTAAAAAAAAAAAACGAATTTTAGTTTGAATATGCATAGAAATGATTATTTTTTATGAGTGCATTGTCAATCAGTGATTTCGTCTATATATTTTAATAATACAACCCACTTAACACAAAACGTTAATATGACGTTAATATGACGTAATTTTTGAAAAATGACCTAAATCGAACGTCATATTAACGTCATATGAACGTTTTGTGTTAACTGGGTTGTATTATTAAAATATATAACACAAAACGTTAATATGACGTTCGATTTAGGTCA
>JACGTP010000292.1:0-17481 GCA_023678845.1 Mischocyttarus mexicanus
ATATATACTATAATATATACTATAATATATACTATATATATACTATACTATATATATAATATATACTAATATATATATTATAAATATATCATATATAAATATATTATATTCTATAATAACAATAAAAAAAAAAATTTCTTTCTTTTTAATTATTCGAATATATTCTACTCAATAGTTTCTCAAGTTCCCGATAAAAGTAACATCGAGAGAATATGTAAATATTAACAAATGCATACGTATATTTATTTCATCGGCGAAAAGAAAGAGAAAAAATAAAGAAAGGAAACTCTAACGTTGGGAAAAAAAAAAAAAAAAAGAAGAGAACACATTTTTCATGTTGCAGGCTAGATTACAACCCAACTACTAAACCATCCATAATTAAAAAAACTTAAAGATTCAAAACAATAACGTCCGATAAAACAATCGATAATCCGTATATGGAAACGAACCAAAAAAACATAAAAAAACAAAAGCAACATATATATATATAAACGTGGAGAAAAATTTAGTATCACAGAATCCTACATAAAACGAATCGTGATTATATCAGCAGAATCAACGTCCACGGTGATGATGATGATACGCTTCATTTTGTTCCTGGGAATTTTAACAAAAGGAATTAAATCTGTGGATCTATCGAATAAAGAATGGTGGGAAACAACTCTCGTATATCAAATCTGGCCAAGAGGATTTCAGGATACCAATGGTGATGGTGAAGGTGATTTGAAAGGTACGTTATTTATCTTTACTTTTCCACTCATCCTCCTCCTCCTCCTCCTTTTCCTCCTCCCCCTCCTTGTACATATATAAATCAAAAATAAATATCGATAAATCCATTTTTCTTACCGTACAACTTTGGTAGAAAAAAAAAACTTGTACACCCCAGAAAACTTCGAATAATAAAAATAACTCTAACGTTTATTTCGATATTAGCTGAATTTAAAATGAAAAGAACAAAGAATACATAATTGATTTAATTTTGAAATAAAATCTAGGATTATTATGTAAATTTATAGGCAATTAATGAAATACCTTGATAATGAAATTCTTGCGGCAAAATCGCCATCTTGTCTTCGTCAAGAAATTCGTAAATTAAAAGAAAAATGGATTGAAATAAATCGAAGAAAAAATGGTAATTAATTCGAAAAATAACAGATGTATGATTATTTTGTAAATTAAGAGTGAATTTGTTAAAAAGGGATCGAATTAATATTGGTACATTTTATAAATCAATTTATTTGATCAACTCTTTACCGGTGAGGTAAATGGCTGATTTTAGCGCCCTCTATTTTTATCATTTTGATAATGGATTCTATATTATCGATAGAGGAATTACTAATTATTATATATATTTATATATTATTTAATCTAAACGTAGTTAAATAGTTGGATAATATTTATAATAAAAATAATTAATAAGTAATATTTATGAAGTAAACTAATTTATCATGAAAAAAAAAAGAAATATACAAAATGTATATTAGTAAACTTCCCAATTAACACAAAATGTTAATATGATGTTAATATGACGTCATAATAACATCATATTAACGTTTTGTGTTAACTTAACAACGTTTTGTGTTATTATGACGTCATATTAACGTCATATTAATGTTTTGTGTTAACTTAATAACGTTTTGTGTTATTATGACGTCATATTAACGTCATATTAACGTTTTGTGTTAACTTAATAACGTTTTGTGTTATTATGACGTCATATTAACGTCATATTAACGTCATATTAACGTCATATTAACGTTTTGTGTTAACTGGGTTATACATATAAAAGTAACATTAAAAAAGTTTACAATATTATTTTTATTATTTTTTTCTTAAGGTTTAGATTAAACAAAATCTATTATATTTTTAACCAATGAGATTCATGCAATAAAAAAGTTATACTTTTGTTTTTTAACAAATTTATAATTTAAACATTAAAATAGTATAAGATAATATAAATTTTAATAAAATTATTATTTTATTATTAAAATAATTATTATTATTTTTATAATTACCAATTTTAAAGAAAAATATGTAGGTACTTCCTTATCGATTTGATTTAACAAATTATTCGTAAACTTCGATAACTAATTTGATCATTGTCGGTCATATTAATTTCTCTTACGCTTCGTTAACTTTAAGCGGGAAATTTGAAAAATACAAACTTTAACCAAATGCTATAATAATTACATTTATCCAATTTCTGTTTATAGAAATTGAACATAAAACAATTATGTATTATTAAAATACATATATAATATAAATAAATAATATTATACTATTGTTATAAATAATATACATTTTCATTTGTTACAGGGATAATTAATAAGCTTGATTATATTAAAGAACTTGGAGTTGAGACAATATGGCTTAATCCAATTTATAAATCACCTTTGGTTGACAGTGGATATGACGTTTCTGATCATAAAGATATTAATCCTTTATTTGGAAGATTAGATGATTTTGATACGTTGATAAATAAAGCACATAACCTAGGTATTTTTATCTTATTTGATTATTATTATTATTATTAACACCATACATATACATATCCATGGTAAATCACATTTAATTTTAACAATATAATTATCATTTTCAAACTTTTATCTTTCAGGATTAAAGGTTATTATAGACATAATACCAAATCATTCTAGTGACAAGCACCCTTGGTTTATTTTATCCTCGCAAAATCACGATAATTATGACAATTATTATATTTGGTCAGATGGGAGAAAAGATGAGAAAGGTAACAGATTACCACCTAATAATTGGGTAAGTATTTATTTTAAAGAATATATTTGAATATACTACTATAATATAAGAGAAACTAATAATATATAGAATAATATTTGTTTTAATTAGGTGAGCACGTATAATAAAGAAAAAGAAGGATCTGCGTGGACTTGGCATGACATTAAAGAAAAATGGTATTATCATAAATTTCATCAGAAACAACCAGATCTTAATTTACGAAATAAAAATGTCATTGATGAGTTACTGGTATGGTAAAAAAAAACATTCTTAAATAAATCATATAAATATTAATTATGGGAACATATAAATTTTATTTGCTTTGAAAAATAAATAATAAATTATATTTCTCCCATGTAACAGGATATTTTCAAATTCTGGTTACAAAAGGGTGTAGATGGTTTTCATATAGATTCAGTACCGTATTTCTTTGAAGATAAAGAATTACGAAATGAATCTCCTGTCGGAAATGGTAATTATACTTTTGGACTAAAAGAAAGTATTGAACTTCTTTATCTATTTCGTGCCTATATCAACAACTGGGTAGAAACAAATAAAGCCTCATCAAAGTAAGTTTTATTCTTTGATGATGATAACTTAATTAATATCTCAAATTGATTTTATTTCAAAATCCTAATATCCATTGTATTTATTTGTTCAGATTATTAATAGCAGAATCATACGATTCTGGTTACAATCTTATACCTTATTATGGTAATGCTACCCACGAAGGAATTGAGCCTACCAATATACGCTTCATCAATCCTATTCACAATAATACAGATGCTAGTTACATTAAAAACATAATAGATGAATGGTTTCAACTTCTACCAGAAAATGCAACCACTAATTGGATGGTAAGGAAAAAGTGCATAACACATGGTAGAGAAGAATTAATTAAGAATTAATTAAGAATATAATAATAAATCTTTAATAATGAATAAATTAATTTTTTAATATTACATAGTTAAGTAATCATGATTTCTCGAGAGTACCATCAAGAATTGGATTAAATCGAGTCGATGGACTTCATATGCTTAGTTTACTTTTACCTGGACAAGCCTATACATATTATGGCGAAGAAATTGCGATGTTAGATTCCAAAATTTCGTGGGATAAAACAATAGATCCAATGGGTTGCGATCAAACGTCAGACACTTATGAAAATTTTTCAAGAGATCCAGCTAGAACACCCATGCAATGGAATAACAAATTATCAGCTGGTTTTTCTACAAATAAAAGTACATATCTTCCTGTCCATCCTGATTACAACACTAGAAATGTGGAATATCAACAAGAGCAAGAACGCAGTAATTTAAAAACCTATAAAAAATTAGCTAAACTAAGAAAAGAACCAGTCTTTACTCATGGAGATTACGAACTTCAATCGATTAATAACAACAACGTACTTATTTTAAAACGGTTTGTATATTCAAAATTATTAAGAACATATATATATATATTTATATTCTCATGACATTAATTCTGCTTCATTGTATATTTATATGCAGATCATTGCAAGATCATCCGATATATATAATTATTGTGAACCTTTGGATTCATCAAGAACAAATAAATCTAGAATCTTTGTATCCAGACTTAGATGACAATTTAGAAATTTTAGTATATTCGAGCAATGCCATTTATACTACGTGAGTATATATAAACATGAGGAACAATATTTACGCTACCCAATTATTGAAATGTATAATTTAAATTTACTCTTTTAGAAACACCGTACCAAAAAGCAAATTTATGCTTACTGCAAATGCTGCTTTAGTATTAAAAGGAAAAGACAATATAAAAAGTACTTCACCTGCTACTATTTCCACTGTACCTGTTATACCTACTAGCGGTACAACAGACAATACAGCTTCCAGTACTACAGATCCAACTGAATCAAGTATTAAACCCAGTGATACAACAACATCTTCTACGATTACTAAATCAGAAACTCCACAGACAAATAGTACAGAAAATACGACTGAAAATTCAGGAAGCACAACGCCTGAGAACCCTGGAAGTACAACGCCTGAGAATCCAGGAAGTACAACGCCTGAGAATCCAGGAAGCACAACGCCTGAGAACCCAGGAAGCACAACGCCTGAGAATCCAGGAAGCACAACGCCTGAGAACCCAGGAAGCACAACACCTGAGAACCCAGGAAGCACAACACCTGAGAACCCAGGAAGTATAACGCCTGAAAATCCAGGAAGCACGACGCCTGGGAAGCCAGGAACCGCGACGCCTGAGAAGCCAGGAACCACAACGCCTGAGAAGCCAGGAACCACAACAGAAAAACCAAATAACTCGGAAATATCCAGCACTTCTGCATTTTTCTTAATATTAATCACAACAGTGACTGTTATTATATTACCCGTATTATAAATTATCTTATATAATAATATTTAATAAAATATAATCACATAAAATATATTGTTTTATTAAAATTGTAAAATTTAAAAACTAAATTTATACTTTATCAGTAACGAAATATTCACACGTTATCATCGAAACAAGTAACAGGGTATAAGATGAATCATATAGAGTCAATAAAAATAGATTCAGCTGTGATTTATAAATTGACTTCATTCATATTTCTTGTGTTGCTGCAGTGTCTGTAAATTTGTATTATGAACGTTTAGTATATAACATAATTATTGTAATTATACATTAAAAATTTGTATATGTACGAACAATGTGTATACAATTTATAAAATGTGTTTTAGTGGAACGTGTTTAGAGCATGGAGTGGGGGTGGGGTTAATATTTTGTCTTAAACATATATTAGGTGTACAAATAAGTTCTCGCCGTTCTTATTAAAAAATTAGGCATTTAATGACTTTAACCGATATAAAATTGCTTGCTGAGTTACTCCTAATGTAAGTGCAAGTTTTTCTTGCGTTTGACACGAATCTTCAACCAATAATGCTTTCAATTCCGCATATTCGTACACTTTCGGTCTTCCGTTACGTACTTTGTCTTCAACGTCAAAGTCACCGTTCTTGAACTTCAAAATCCATCCATAACAATATCTTTCACTTAAGAAAACCTCGACATATGCTTTTACAAGCAATCAATGCGCATTAGCTGGAAATTTCTTCAAATTAAAAAATTTAATCAAAAGTTCCCGCAAATGACGCTTATTTGTCTCCAAACTTGACATTTTCGAACGAAACAAAATATCTGATACTGATACAAAATCATTAATATATCAAGATTATGTTGTCGAGAGATATCCAACCCTACAATATGACATTTTACATGAGACAATTTTAACCATAAGTTAAATATAAAGCCATATTTTGTTAGACGGCGGAAACTTATTTGTACACCCAATATAATAATTCAATAGATGTATGTATACATATATATATCACTCATACGCACGACATTATATATGTGTATATATATATATAGAGTCAGATTCTTTTAAGTGACATGAGGGAACCCTAGTCACTATATATATAGGTATATATATACACACATATGTATATATTGTCTCGTCGTATGTTTTGTTAGTTCGTTACTGTTATCCTACGAAGAAACATCGAAACTAAAAATACAAAAGAATGAAACACGACGAAAAGAATAGTTGCTATTCTTGCAAAAAGCTTTACAGTAGTATTAGTATAAACGCTATTGAACAATCTAATTTAAAAGGTATGTTGATTGATTTTCTTTTATTTGTTAATAATAAATACGTTTATTAACAATTATCTATAGTATATTTGGATATTTTATAAATGTAAAAATGTAAAGATATAAAATAATATTAATAAAAAAAAAAATATTAAAAAAGAAAAATAATAATAATAATAATAATAATAATAATGATAAAGAATTTCTTTCTTTCAGACCGTTACAATAATCACAACGTCACACCGTCTTGGATGAAAACACGATTATGTTTATTTTGGACGTTATGGGCGACACTTATATTGGCTCTTGTAACTTCTATTTTTATGTATTGCTGTGTCTCATTCCTAACATGTCCTATCTGATAAGAAATTATGGTTCAGTAAAAACAAAATGTATGACAAATTTATTAAACTAATCATTTTTTTTCTTCTCTCTTTTTTTAAAGTAATAGCTCTTGGCCATAAAATAATGGCGGGAGAATAATTATAAAAAGATTTTTAAACGAATAAGTAAATAAAAATAGAAAGATGAATATTTTTGAATTATGTTATACATAATATATATATATTATTGTAAATAGATAAAAAAAAAAATCAGATTATAGTTCCAATTTGTTTCGTACAACAATCTAAAATGATTATTTATTAATAATAATAATAATAATAATAATAATAATAGTATTTAAATGAAACTTAATCTAAATAAACAATTAAAAAAAAATTTATCAGCGTGTCCCCCAACTAAAGATTTATTAATAGAAACCATAAGAAATATCAAGAATAATACGAGGTTCTTGCAATGATAAAATTTTTCTACTGTCATACTACCATAAGCAAAGTGTCAGGGAAATATGATACTATAATCATAACAAAGCTAAATCCTCTAATAAGTGCGATCGGATTAAATACAAGAAACGGATCACGAGTTAACGTAATAACAATTAGAAATATCTATAAATAAATACAGAAGAGTTATAATAAAATTGTTTTAATTAATATTTAATCATCGTGCTATTATTATTAATCCTCTTCTTAACTTTTTATATATTAGGTTGGTGAAAAAAAAATGTCGGATTTTCTCATTGAATTGTAGCTAAAAATCCGACACGTTTTATCTTATACATTTAAACTTTAATCCTACAAAAACTGAATTTCGATTTAAAAAAAAGAAAACGAAAAAAATATTCAAATTTCGCGCCATGTTATATCTATTGAAGTAATCGATTAGATAAAAATCGATAAAATTGAACAATGGTATTCAAATGGATTATGGTGTTAATTCAGATCAACAGAAGTAAAAAGTACCGAATCTAGTCATCATAAAACCCCGAGTCAATAAAATACAATATATTAAATAATTATCATTTATATTATTTTATAAATATATTATTATTATTTTTAATATTATTATTTATTATATATAATAATATATATATTTTTTATAATAAATAATATTTTAAATAATATTTATAATATTTTATTTAATAATATTTTATTTATATATATTCCTGTGAAAAAGGAAGTCACCTCTCCCCTAAAAAGGTATGGTGTCCTACATTAAATTATTATTCATTAGAATTCTTTAATTTATGTCATATTAAATAAGTCAATAAATTTATGTATATTCAAGAACAAATATGAAAGAAAAAGAATTTTTTTTATTTAAAAAAAAATCATTTTATCTTTCAAATTTAATATATATATATCACAAAATAAAAATATATATTACATACAGCCCTGGATATAATTCGTACGTGTTTATTCAGATGGTTTAATATCGCGATTAACTTTTCTCTCGTTCGTTTTTCGTTAATCGCGAAAGTAGGAATGCGAAGGAAGGAAAAGAAAAGAAGGAAGGAAGAAATGAAAAAAAATATCGGTTGAATTCTTCAACCGATAGGGGAGTTGCGCAAAGGAACCATTACTCTCATTCGAGAACTGTCAGTTGAAGTTGTTGGTAGTGTCAAACCTTTAATGTAAGTTACAATATAATATAATTTTTTTTTCTCCCCTTATAATAAATTTATATTATATTTTATAATTTCTATTTTAAACGAAAATAAAAAAAAAAGAATAACATATATAGTTAGATTATTATAATATCATTATCCGTAATTATATTAATAAATATAAATTATATTTAAGATAAGTAGATCAAATTTTGGAATTGAACTACACTGGAAAGATAATTTGGGGTGAATGTACAGTGCAAACAAAAAATACTATTTAAGAATTTAAAGTTATCATCTATTCTCTATTTTCTACGTATAAGTGTATATATATTTATATTATTATATATATATATTTATATTATTATAATATCATTGTCCGGCATTATTAATAAATTAAATTATAATTAAAATTATAGAACGCGGATTTTGGAATTAAACAACGCTGGAAAGGTAGTTTGGGGTGAGTGTACAGTATAAGCAAAAAATACTATTTAAGAATTGAAAGTTATCTATCCTGTAGATCTGCAATATACGTGTGTGTATGTATATATATATATTAGACGTCCTTGAAATTAAATTGTGTAGGAATAGCTATGGAGAGTGGGAAACAGAATGTAGATAACGACGAAACGAACGAATCGTCAAGACCGTGTTCAGTCGTTCCTTCGTACAAGCCCGAGACGGACGAGCTCGTTAACCCAGGTTCCCTTGATCATCAATTAATAAAGTCTCACGAACTTTTAAACATGGGAAAACAAAATGGGGGTGAAAGCGATCTCGACGATGGAACCAAGGAAAGAATGCTCACTGACGAAAGTAAAATTTCACCAACCAAAGAAGCTACTGAAGTTAGTAATAACCCTATAGACGCCATATTTTCTTCTATTTTTATATATTTTATAAATTTGTTACACTTACAATCAAGTAAGAAACTTCTTTCTATTTTATTTCTTAAAAAAAAAAAGAGGCAACAAATAATTGTAACAAATTTTTATACACGTTTGTCAACGTACATTCATTTATGCAAATTTGGTTTTTTTGGTTCATCCTAATTCTGTTCAACTCGTGGTACTGGGCGGGTTAAAAAATCAATACGTGAATGCATTCTTTGATGGAGGAAGTTGATCTCTTTTTTCTTCCTTTTTTCCTTTTCTTACATTCGTACGATATTATTTTTCCTTGTACTTCGAAGAAATTAGAATGACATTAGTGTACATGGTTTTTCCAATTACAACTGGATTTTTATTATTACGTATTTTTTCAATATAAATAAAATATACCTACTTTTGATTTTTAAATAAAATAATTAAATCAATAATTTTATCTTTATTTTCAACTATAAAGATGTAAATCAAATTTAAAAAAGAAAAATTGGAAATAATGAGATACTCTAACATTTTTCTTATATAGAATGCAATTTTATTTTTATTTTGAAATAATTTGTTTAAACTAAAAATTATATTCACGAATGGAGATTACTGTCTTAATTAATTTTATAAAACAAAAAAAAAGAAAAAACAAAAACAGAAACTATAGAAGCAAGAAATATACGAAATTGCATCATGCTTTCACTTAATAACATAAATTAATAATAATAATTCATTTAATAATAATAATTCACATTGTTACGTCAAAATAAAAACTATCAATGATTTATAGGTCAAATTTATATCAGAAAATGGAGATGCTAAAATCGATATTGGAACACCTAAACAGACGCTTTCCGGAATGGGAAAAGAAGAGTTGATGAAATTTGCCAATGATCCATTTTGGGTTCGCTTAAGATGGTTTTTGTTCATTAGTTTTTGGGTATTATGGGTATCTATGCTTGCTGGTGCTATTGCAATTATTATTATAGCACCAAAGTGTGTAGCACCTAAACCTAAACAATGGTGGGAAGAAAGTCCTATCGTTCAATTACAATATTCTGATTCGCCTACTAAAGATTTAAAAGGTTTTAAATCGCTTCTGGATGAATTAAAGAAACAGCATATAAAAGCTATTTCTTTACCATCGATAACGAAAGGAAGTTTACAAGGTATAAAAATAAAAATAAAACTAATGCGAATCATATTATTCTATAATTTTTCAATAAAGATATATAAATATGCTTATATTTTTATTTCTATACTTATTTAGGGTACACAGATAATTTCATGGAAATAGATCCTCAATTAGGTGATCTAAATGATTTAGAAGATCTTGTAAAAGCTGCAAAGGAAAGAGAACAACGTCTTATTTTGGAATTAGATCCTAATTATTCTTCCATAAATCATTCGTGGTTTGAACAATCTGTTAATAGGAAAGATCCCTACACAGATTATTATGTTTGGGTTGATGGAAAAATGATTTCTGGTGATGATAGACAACCTCCTAATAATTGGGTACATTTAATATTCTTATAATTATTTGAATACTTATAGAAGAGGTTACCTTATATATAAATGTTCAGTAAACTCATCCTTTACGCACGTTTTCAAATATTTTTTTAATTTAATATATAATTTTATTTTTATTTTAATATAGCTGAGCATAAATGGAGGTTCTGCTTGGGAATGGAATGAAGAAAGAGGCCAATTTTATCTTCATCAGTTTAGTAAATTGCAACCAGATTTGAATTTCTCTAATCCGAAAGTGGTAGCAGAGTTTGGAGTAAGTTATAATAAATAATCTATCTTGGCATGAATTTATTGATTGATTTTAAACATAAATATATTTTTATTTTAATATTATTTTTATTTTAATATTATTTTTATTTTTCAGAATATTTTCAGACATTGGTTGAAATTAGGATTTAGCGGTTTTCGTTTGGCAAATACTCAATATCTGATAGAAGATCCTACTTTACGGGATGAATCTCTTAAACGCAAACCATCTGAAAGTGATAATTATCAATCATTGGTTCATGTATACACGCGAGATCTATCAGAAAATGCATTAATTTTAAGTAAATGGCAAGAAATAGTTTACAATGAAACTAAAGGACAAGGGTAATTGGTTTTAATATTTAAAAATATAAAGAATATATTATATATATATTTTTGAATATATGATGAATTTTTAATACAAAAATTTCACAGCTTATTTGCATTGCAAGATGATATTGGAGCTGATATTTTAGCAGTTTACAATGAGAAAAAAACATTAATTAGTCTTCCACAAAGTTCACTGTTTCTGACTACAGCAAATGCTAGCATAAATGCAAGTACTTTAAATGAAAGTATTTCAAATTGGATATCTATTTCATCTTGGCCTGGATGGGATGTAAGTATTATTAAAATAAACAAAACTATTCAATATATATACTATTTTTCTTAGAGAAATGTAAAATAATATTTATTGATTATAGTTAAATGGAGAAAAGTATAGTTTACGACAACGAATGGCACCAGATATAGCTGATAGCATAACCCTAATGACTATGCTTTTACCCGGAACACCTATTCTTAGATTAAATGATACATTATCTGCTAAAAATGCATTTGCAATATTAGCTAAAGCTCGAATGAGTGCGACATTCCTTTATGGTGAAACTGATACTAGAGTCGTAAATGGAAGTGTTTTTGTTTATACAAGGTAAGAATCTCGTTAAATAATTAATATAATATATCAATATTTTAATAGAAATTTATTTCATAAAAAATAATCATTAAATATAATATTTTTTGATAAATTATTAACAAATAATGGGAATATTAAACATAATTACTTACTTAATCAATGTACAAAGAGTATAAATCAATTGGTTTTATTAACATCTTAACATAACAACACAAATTGATCCATTTAAAGTTCAATTGTTATGTTTAAATTTATTCTTTAAATTGATATTTGAGGTACAGATAATAATCCTTTATATAATGAACTAACCAAAGATTAATTTACCTTTTTTCATGCTACCTTCTATGTGTCATAGGAGTTGGTGAGTTTACTAACATACTGCATGTATTTCTTTGCATGTAATTTCAAGTAGATCTTTTAACCTGGCATATGTAGTTATGATTTATATGGTTTTAACTCCTTGCACTATAACAACGTGTGATAGACTTGTGATAGCTTTATTGACCCAAACATGAGAAACATAAGTTATTATTATTAAACATTACTTATGTCGAATTTTACAAATTAAACATAAGTATTAAATATTGATATACAACTCGAGTTAAATCGCATAATACAATGAGTTATTAATAACATGCATGAGGTTGATTAATGTAAACAATAAATCCCATTTCAAATTCTTATATAAACTAATTTTATTTTTTAATGAACTTTTAGGCTAAAAAGTGGTAACCCAGGATACCTAGTAGCATATCAAAGTGAAGAACATCCTACGAATATAGATATATCATCTATACCTGGAATATCTGAAGAAGTGACTATACTTGCTTGTAGTCCTAATTATGCTCCAGATGGAGACGGAGATGTCTTGAAGTAAGTACATGAATTCTTTGGATATTTAAAAAGAAACATTGCAAAATCTTACTAAATTTATTCATTGACTTTTCAGGATAAAGTTACTTTCAAGTATGATACCTATGTTACCTAAGAGTACATTGATTTTAACTTTTGTGCCTAAGGACGATGAAAAGTAATGGTGTGCATTTAATATTCACTATCTATAATGAATGTAATTATTTTATGAAAATGATGATATTTGCTTGATGTTGATTAAAATTAATACTCATTAAAAAGTGTGGCAAAATATTTATAAAGTTGTATATTTCTTTAATTATAATTATTTATAATTCCAAAAGAAGTATTTAATATAACGTATAGTGAACCGATAAAATCACATATGCATTTAAAAGAGTACCGAATGCTAGTTTAAATCATCGATGAATAATGATACAACTTAATTTTACAATAGATCATACGATAATTCAATCTTATTAATTTATTTTTTCTTATATGAACATTTTTTGATCAACGATAAACGTAATTTCAATTATTTAATAATATCACTTATAATAACATATACATTTATAAATAATTAGAGATAAAATTGATATCAAATTCTAGAAAAATAATTGACTTTGCTTAATAATAAAGAATAATTTATTTACACCTAAAATTGTTTCACCTACTAATGTCCAAGTATGTATTTTTTATTGTAAATCAAGTTTATGTGGATCAGTAAACCTTGCTGTGAAAATATAAAATAACGCAGGCAAAGGAACCAAAACAAGCATTGCAGGATGAAAATCAATACCGCGTAATTTAGCAACAGCCATTACTCCGTAACCATGTAATAACCAATGACCAATTATTACTATTGCATTTTTCACATCTGTAACTGAACTAAGTAATAGGGACTTCATTGCCTGTAAGAAAGAAAAATAATAATAATAGATTAGTACTAATAAAATATATACAATATTACAAAAGTAAATAAAAATATCTATAAAATTATATTTACCTGATTCAATTTGAAAGCAAAATGCGCTGCGTTAGATAAAACTGACAATATAATAGTGATGTAAGGAAATGAATAATCTGCAAAATAATATAACATAAATTCTATAAATATTCTTATATTAATTTAATTAAAATTCATTATATGATTTATTCCTTATTTACATATGAGACCTCCTCCGACAGCATGTAAAAGTGCTAAAATAGGATAGAAATATAGGGCAGCATATATTGAAAATTTTCCATGCTTAGGCAAGAATTTTTTTGCTATCATTGGTCTTAGAATCAGCATAATAACTACGCCGAGAGCATAAAAAACAAAAACCATGGTATATCTACAAAATAATAAAGTATTAATTAATTTATATATGTATATATGTAAATATAATTTTTGATTAAAGAAATCTCACATTGAAAAATTAAAATATGTAATTAAAATGTTACTAACAAAGGATATACTGCTTCTTGAGTACAATGCAAAGTTGTTTCATAATTTGGACTAGGATTGTGTAATAGCGTATACCAATCTGAAAGACGACGTGTTCTACAAGATCTTATTTCAAATGTACCGATAGGATCAGTTAATTGTAAAGTAATGAGCGATGCACTCAGAACTTCAAATAATGCTGATAGATGCAACGCAATGACTTCTTTAGGTATGTTTCGTCTCATTGAAACACCATCGATACAAAACCAATGTAATACTAATGCTAATAATGCCATGAATCCAAGATATAACCAATCATAGGCTATGGGTGTATCTTCACAAAGAATACAAGCGGAAGAACCATTTGTCCTAAATCCACGAGGGCAAGCACCGCAGTCACTCCAATTATCATTTGATAATAATTCTCTTCCACAATAAATACCAGGACACCGTGTTAAGGTGCTCATATTTAAAAAATTAACATATATTTTTTGTATAGACAGTTAATTCTACTTAGTCTTTTAAAATATACATGTATGTATAAAACAAATATTTAATATTATTTTTAAATAAACATAGTATTTATATATATTCTATTCACATCTGTATTATTAATTGTATGAGATCATATAAAATCATATTATCCAGTGACAGCTTAAAAATATGAATCAACAATCTCAGTTAATGATTATTTTATTTGTTATATCAATGTCACTTTAAATATCATTAAAAACTCTTTAAACTGTCTATAAAGTTATAATTGACAATATAAATATATTATTTATACTTTCAAAACATTAATCCACGCCATATGCAATTATGCATGTATGTATGTATGTACGTAATAATGTACGTTGCAAGTTATAATGTACGCCAATGTGGACAGTTGATGAAAACGTGTTCATATCTCAGTCGATAAAGTAAATTTCAATGAATATAATTTAAGTACGAATTTCTTCTACATTATCTATATCAATGAAGAAATTCCAAGTGTGTATGAAAATTATTTTCCCGCGTAAATATCTTGTTGTTGTCCTTCAAACTTTAAACCATGTGTGGTTAATGATAATAATCTGATTTATTTTTTAATAAAAGATATCAAAATGGACATTACGTGGACAAATACTCGTAAAAGTTTAAAAAATTTTGCAAGCATATTAAAATGTGGAAAATGGTAATTTCTGTTAATTACAAATTTCAGTTTCTTTAATTTATAAAATAATGATATTGATAAAAAATTCTTTTTTCCTTTTATTAATTTTGTTTATTATTTTTTTATAGTGGAAACAAACCAATAAATCCAGTTAGGTATACCACTTGTGGAGATTTTTTTTGTTCAAACTGTGCACAAAATTCTAAATGTTATTTATGTGGTATACCAGTTAGACCAAATGAAATACGTATTGATCATACAATATCAAATCTTGTACGTGAGTGTGATATTATTGCAGATGTAATAAAAGAAGAGTAAGGTTTATTAATGTATTATAAGAAATAAGAGAAAAAGTACATATATGTATATTTTGTTTATATTAATATTAAATATTACATTATTTGTTTACATGTAACATCAACAGTAATTTGTGGAATATGAATGTTGAGACAAGAAATATTTCTCTAAGAAGTAATAAATTACCTACTAATTCTCAAAACAGTAATACAGTTAATAAAATTACCAATTATGTACCAAAAAATGTTATCAAAAATATAAATAAACGCAATCCGAAAGGTGAAACTCCTCTACATACGGCTTGCATAAAGGTATATTTATTTATTTATTTATTTATTTATTTATTCTTGTAGAAATGGTTAAAAACATCTTTGTTTTAATATATTTGCATTAAATAAATTTCATTCTTTTACAGGGACAAAAAGAAACAGTGATATCTCTTCTCAATGCTGGTGCAAATCCAAATACAAAGGATAACGCTAACTGGTCACCTTTGGTAAATAAAAATAGTTTATGTTTATTCTCAAATAGATAATTGCAACAATTATTCTATTTATTGATTTATCTAAATTCTTTCCACAGCAAGAATGCATTAATTTAGGTTTTTATGATATATGCAAGTTACTTTTAAAAGCTGGCGCATTTCCTAATATACCAGGTATCGATAATAAAACACCTTTACACGAAGCAACTATAAATAATAGAGTAAGAGAAGCAAAATTATTACTTGAATATCACGCTAATAGGGATGTTTACGATCAGTTCGGTAAAAAACCTATGTAAGTATTTATTTATTATACATATTATAATTTAACATTCAATTATTTATCAAGTTAATAAAATGTTATATATTTTATCAGAGATTATTGTAAATCTAAAGAAATGCAAGAAGTTTTATCAGACGGAGACTTATTTTCAAATAATACAGAAAGCGAAAATGATTTAAATTGCACTACGAATCAATCATTATACCAAACCAATTTGATCGTGTATTTATCAAATTTAAATAAAACAAGTGAAAAACTGTTTGAGAAAGCTGCTTTGAAACATAATATAAAATTTTTACCTACATTTAAGTACGTATAAATCAATATAATACAATTTTATATACCCAGTGAACACAAAACGTTAATATGACGTACGATTTACGTCATTTTTGAAAAATTACTAATTAATTAGTAGTAATATAGTAATTTTAGTAATTTTTATAAAATATATATATAGTAATTTTAGTATAGTATAATTTTAGTATAGTATAGTTTTAGTATAGTAATTTTTCAAAAATGACGTAAATCGTACGTCATATTAACGTTTTGTGTTTACTGGGTATATATATATGTTTAATATCATTTTAATTTAATATATTAGGTCAATAGTAACTCATGTAATAGTGGAAGCAAACAATAAAAATATTACTAAACTCACTTATGATGTTATGCTCGCTATACTCAATGGCAAATGGTTACTGACTAGTGAATGTAAGATTTCTATATTCTAAATATTTATTATATTAATAATATATATAAAAATTTAAAGAATTTATTTATTTATATAACTTATATATTCTTTTTATTTATAGGGATTTCAATGTGTTTAGAATTGGAAGATATACATCAAATGGAATTAGAATTATTCGAAGTCAGTGGTTGTCCTATTTTGGGAATACCTAAACGAGCAAGATTAAACCAAGAACATCAAGTAAATTTCATAAAAAAATATTTTTTTATTATGTTTTTATTCAGTAATAGCAAAATATAATCTAATTTTAGGTATACAGTTAACCCTCCTATAACGCGGTACTCTGAGAACGCGGTTTCCATATAACGCGGAGCTGAAAATGCGACA
>JACGTP010000292.1:31166-42659 GCA_023678845.1 Mischocyttarus mexicanus
CATGTAAACAACTTTCGAATAAAAAACTTTGATAGATGATATCGAGCCAGTCTAACAGTGGATTTCAAATATGTCATACATCGAACTTATATTCCAAGCTTTTAGATTATAATAATTATTTCCTATGATAATTAAATAATTATTTAGCACATATTTACTACTCTAATGCACCCTACTTATTTTTTAGATATTACTAACACATACACATTGATTTAAACATTACATTCTTTCTAACGTAATTCAAAATATGAAATAATTTCGTTATATTTTTATTTTATATATTTTCAGAATAAAATTAAATCATCGTTGTTATTTCAATTCTACTCGGATTCACTCCTCGTTTTCATTAAGTCATTTTTTATTCGCACTTTCTTCTGTTTTATCGATAATTATTTTGAATTCTATTCAATTGTTACTCTTAGGCTGAAGCCATGTAGGATTCTTCTCAAAAAAAGGTTCTTCGTCAGATATTTTATTCGAATGTCTTAATCTTAAAAATTTTCTCATCCCTCCTGTGTCTGCAGAAGCGGTCACCTCCTCGTGATTAGACCTGAGCAATGGTATCTTACTTACCATGTATTGTTTATCATATTTTAATATATGCTATACATTGCAAGTTAAGACCCAGCCAAAGACTGCTTACCATAATAATTATAATTGTAATTAGTTTCATTTCATTTCGTAATTTTAATATCATATTTTTAATCCATGTTCCTTGATTCCTTTTATCTATTTCGTCTACAAAAACTAATTACATTATAATTTTAATTAATAAATTTTATATTTTTACAGATACCACACGAAACATGTAAGAATTTTTATACGAAATTTTTATTTATTTTTGTTTCAGAAAAGTATTAATTCTAATACGTACGTATGGAAGAATTTTTAAATAATCGATTTAATAATAATAAATTATTCATAAATATGCTTATTGATTATCTAAATATTAAGAAATGAAATAAAAATCTATCATTAGAAATAGATAGCAGCTGTTAAAAAGTAGGTCACTGATGAGAGAAATAGGTCAGCGTTACAAAAGTAGGTCAACGATAAAAAAGTAGGTCAGTCGTACAAAAACATACTAATAATCCCATACGTATTGAATGTATTAAGAGAAAGACACCGGTATTGTTTATATCTCTCGGTGAATTCTAGGAAATTCGTTATATATGAAATTCACAGAAAAACATTCCTTAACTACTGGCTTAGTTGAGCCAAATCAGTTCAATCTTTTGTTTACGTTCGTTTCTCTCCGTCACTCCTCGGATACTGGGACAAAATACATTTTTGGTAAGCTGACTATAATTTTTAATAAAAAATTTAATAGATAATCATGACTTTGTACAATTTTTTTAATCGGACACTATATGTACGCGTTCACAATTCACGCGAATAATTTTAGCTGCATCCACGTGTATGCATTCATAGAACTGAAAGGGTTTCAAATGTGATCTCTCCTGTCAGGTTTATTTCATAATGATGCATAAATCAACTACATCTCGGTATTTCTTATTCATTGTTCAAACACTCTAGTATTTTTATATATATTGCCAGTATATGTTTCTTTAGAAAGATACCATTTATTATTAATGTTATTTCTTCTTCTTTTATTTTTGACGATTATTCCAGTTACATAATGTAAATTAGCTATATTTTATATACGCTTATTATTACATTATGTAAAAAGAGTTTTGAATATTATCAACTTTCTTCTATAGTTGAAAGTTTCGTAGAACCTATACTTTGTAAACTACTGCCCTAATTTTCTAAAATATCTTCCTAAATTAATATTGATTTATAATAAAGAGCGGTATGAGAGGGGGCTGGGCTAAATAGGATGAACTTGAAAAACCCCTTATTAAATTTAGTCTCATTAAGAAATTTTCAATTTGATATATACATTGGAACCTATATTTTGTAATAACATTTAATAATAAATATTGAAATTGGAATATAATAACTGCAAATTGACGTATAGACAGTGGCCGATTTTTGTAAGATAAATTATTTATCAATTTTGTTTTATACATATACATATACATATATTATGTTTTTTGTAAGAAAATTAAAAAAGAAAAGAAAAAGAAATACATAATAAAAAAGTATAATTCCTGTTTTTTTTTTTCTCGAAATTAATTTATCTGTTAAACAGAAAAAAGTTTGACAATAATAAATTAACTATTAATATTCATTATCTTGTAGAATACAGGAAACTATGATAATGAATGATGTTTTGGTATTTATTATTTTTTATCTTATATAGAAAATCTGATAAATATTATTTCTTTTTATGTCTAGCAATAATACAATACCTTTCTCTTCGCGTATATAGTTATTTATTAATTTATTGTCATAATTTCACTCTTGCACATACACTTGTACTATATCTGTGTAATAATATAATAAAATAGAACAAACCAATTTTTTAAAAACATTACATATGCTCAAGAAGGATTATACAATCAATATTCTTATTAAATATAATATATATGTATATATATATATAAATATATATATATATATATCTGTTACTGTCTCTACATGTAAGAAAAAAAGATTAAAAAAAAAAACTCATTGTACGTTCTCGTAGTATTCCCCTTTTTTTTTCTTTTTTTACAAAATATCTCTTTAAAAAGCAATATAATTTTATTTTTACTATAATTTATGTATAAATGTATATTATCAATTGTATGATCCAAGCACTTTTCGATTCGTAGGTCTAGTTTTTGATAATCGTTTGCTTTTCATCATGTCTGGTTTTAAAAATTCGTCTTTGTCGTTTTCCTTATCATGGCTCTGTATAATATATAATAATTTCATGTATTTTATTTTAATATAGAAGAATTTCAATAATTTATTTCAAATTAAAATAATAAATAATTACCTTAATAGTTAAATCAGGTTCCGATTGAATACTGATTTCAAGAGTTGGCCTTGGAATTAAAGAAATATCTGACGCTGAAGAAGCTCTTACAATATTATATTTAACCGTTTCATTTTGTTTTTTTGATAATTCTTCATCTGTATCGCAAATTGGTGACGATGCTATAAGTGTTCCATTTTCAAATATACTCGATTCATCTTCGGGTGATTTGTTCAGAAGTGTATCTTCCTGTAATGATATTAATAAAGATAAATTTATTAATAGAATTAATAAAATTATTTATATATATATTGTATGGTAAATTAAATTATTTAAAATTATATAAATAATTAGGTATAGTAAAAATAATAACTTACATCACTTTCCAAGGTGTCCATATGTTTACCAATTTCTCTAAATCTTCGAAGAATACGTTCATGAGGAGAAGTTCCAGTCAAATGACGAGGATATTGAAATTCTTTTCTTGCAGGTGTTGAACCTGAAAGATAAAAAAAATAAATGATAGTAAAAAAGTTATTCAACAAAATTTGATATATTAGTTTTGAGATACGTTGAAAATGTGAGTAAAAAACCTGTCGGAACGTCGTGCCGTAAATCTTCAACAAGGAATTTTTCAATTTCATGATCTGCCATATGCAATTGTGCAATTATCCTATTATTGCACTCTATTGATTCTGTACTTCGGTTTTCCAATTTATTTCCAAGTTGTATATTGGCATATACAGTTTCCGCAGTATCGTTGATATTCTATTTAAAAAGAAATAAAAACAAGTTATTGTGATTTTATAAAAATATGGGAATAAAATATTATATAAATTTTATCATTGTATAATCATTGAACTTACTTTAACTGAAGTGGAAAGAACATTTCTATTATTTTCTATTTGATGGTTCAACACTTCCGCATGATCTTCCGATAGAGTTTTATATTTTTCTAGAGCATTAGACCTTGTAGATAATTCTGTTTGTATTTCTTCCGTTAATACAATACTTTGCTCTAAAATTTGATCTGCTAATGTTCTATTCTATAATAAAAGAATATTATTTTGTAATCTCTGATTTTTATTTTGAAAAATATTTGATTCTTTTTTTATAAAATTAAGCTTTATTTAATATTACCTCCTTGGCACTTGCGGTAACATCGTTTCCGATTATTGCAATATCATTTTCCAATTTGTTCTGTAAACTTTGTTTCTTATTTATATCATTATTGCATTTATCTTTAGCGTTATTACTAATTTCACTGCACGTTTCATTTACACCATTTAACATAGTAGAAACTTCAGTACACCTTTGATTTTCGTTTTTGCACAGATTATTGTACTGAAGATACAAATCACCAAACATCTAGAACGTTTGTTGAGACAAATGTTTTTATAATTTATATATATAAATATACAGTAATCCCCCCTATAACGCGGTAGATTCGTTCCGCGTAATGGGAAAACGCGTTGTAGGAGTATTCTCAATTGACACAATGTGCAGAGGTACGTGAAATTATCTATGAACTGTTAACTGTCAAACTTCAAATCATTATAAATTTCACAGTACAGAAATACGTGGAAAATCCCCGCGTTATATGGGGGAAAACACGCGTTATACGAGGGACTGAAATCGCGTAGTATGAAAATGCGTTATAAGAGTACCGCGTTATAGGGGGGATTGATTACTGTACTTCAAAAAAAGTGTGATAAATATGTCATTTATTATACCTTCGAAAATTGTCGATTTTCTTGTATACTTTGGTCTTGATGATGAAGTACACTTTGAACGGTTTGTTCTATCTTTCCCATATTCTCGCATAACTGATTGCATTCAACAAGTTGATATTCACACATTTCATTTATAGATGTTTTTGCTAATATTGATAAATCATTAAGCTTTTGTGAAATGCATTCATTTAAAGTGTTTAAATTTTCAGCAATTTTTGTTTTAACTAAGCTTTCAATTCTAGATATTAATTTTCTAGAAAATTCATCTAAACGATTACGCTCATCTTCAGTTACTTGGGCAACTGTTTCTATTTCTTTTCTTAAACATTCTTTATAAGTATTATACTGAAAAAAAATATATTATTAATGATTACTCTATTTAACGTATTAAGAAATAACAATTAAATATAACTTACAGAAGTGTCCATGTCTTCTACTAATTTATTGGTAATAAGCTCGGTTGCAGTTAGTCCTTCATTGGTAACTGTTTCTAAAATACACCAAAATTTTCAAATAAGTGCACATGCATTTTTTTTTTATACCATGTAATGTATTTAAGATGAATAAAGAATATTTTTCTATTACCAATTTGTGTCTTCAGAGACATGCAAAATTGTACCAATTCGTGTGAATAAACAGATATATCATTTTCAATATCTTGAAAACGATTTTTAATATTATTTTGGAATTGTTGACTAAGATTTTGATTTTCTTCTTCTACTTTCCTATACGTAGAATACACAAATGTAATTTTGTCAAATAATAATTACATAAGAAAAATAATACACAAAAATAGAATTAATCGTGTACTTACTTCTTACGACCAATTTTATCGTGTAATTTATAAGTATCTGTACTTGCTACATTTGCAACATTCAAAAGTGTCTTTGCTTGGGATAATAATATTTTTTCAGTTGACTCATGCTTTTCTACAAGATATTTTTGTTCATCTCTTTCCTGTTTAGTCACTTTCAAATGATTTTTAGTTGTCTTCAATACATTAGTTACGTCTTCCAACTTATTTGTCTGTACGTTGCATTTTACGTGTAAATCATTGATTAATTTCTGCAAGTTAAAAAGTAAAATATAATATATAAAAGATATAATAATGGAATTAATAAGGAAGTTAAAAATAATGTTACTATTTTCCAATTAGTTTATAGTTACCTCTTTATTTTGCATTGTTTCTTCGAGTACTTTAATATGATTGATTTTTTCTTCTATCTCTCTACCTTGACAATCTATTAAACTTTGCATTTCATTATAATTATCTTGTGCAAGATAAACGCCATTTCTTTCACGTGTCGCTAACAAATCTCTTCTCAATCTCTCTATTTCCTCTGTATATTCTTTGAGTAATGCTTTTTTAGAAAGTTTCTGATTAATTTCTGGTCTATTTGTAATGTTTTTAGCTCTATGCGCATAGTCCAATGTCGATAAGGTTTCTTCCAAATTTATACTGGCAGGAGATATAGTCGCAATTATAGATGTCTTAGTGCGTCCACCCAGTGATTCTTGTAATAGTCTCGTTAATTTAGATTCTCTATACATTATATTTAAAATTATTTAAATTTAATTAACCACAACATCAACAAAAACTTAATTATTTTCTTAATCATAAATACCTGTACGGTATATGTGGTGCTCTTTCTACCAATGCTGTTATGACTCTTCCAAGAGTTAATAATGATTGATTAATATTACCAGCTTCCCTGGCTCTTTTATCAACTGCGCCAGATCTACCAACATTTTCACTTCCTGCTAAATCAACTAAATTTAATTTTCCAGTTTTCAAAAGCTCCTCTCCATCAATGGTGTTCTCTTTGATATGTACTGTGATTGAAAAAAACTGTATGCGATCGACTAAAATAATAACCGTAAAAAGATTATTAATATTACAAATTATAGAGAATAGAATTATTATATAGATGGTTGATTAGTATATCTATATTAGTATATCGCTGATTAGTATACTAGAATTAGTATATAGATGGTTGATAATCGTACCAACCTTGAATGAGCATTCATCAATGTTGCAGCAGTTTGTCTTTTTTCTGATCCTTTTTCAAGGATCTTATAAACTTCACTTTTATTGTGTACAGTTACTTCTTCTAAACCATGAATAATAACAGCACCTTTTCTTGATGCATCTTCGTATAATCTAATAATAATAATATAGTAATATAAAATAAATAAAAAGAAAATAAAAAAGAGAAGAGCAATTTATAAATTTATAAATTAAAGTGCATTACAATTACCTTATTTTTGAAGCATCGTCGTTAGGTGATAGAAGATCAAACAATTCTTCATTATAGAGTTCTAAAAAGCTGACTCGTACTGTGTATTCCTGAGCCTCCAATAATCTTAGTTCGTCAAACAAATGACTTAAAGTGCGTGGTATAATTCCAGCAGTTGTGTCCTAAATAATATATGAATTAATTGAACTTTTTACAAATCAAAGCGAATAACTTCCATTTTAGAATATAATTTTTAATTGTATAAATATATTTTTTATACTAATTTTAAATAATAAAATAAATTACGCTTTGCCAATGTAGAGCTGGATCATTGCTGACCCCTTCCATAGTGAACGTTTTTCCTGTACCAGTTTGTCCATAAGCGAACACCGTACAATTATATCCAGCCAAAACTTCTTCCAATAGAGGACTAACAATAGCATTGTATACATCAATCTAAATTAAATATAAAATTAAATTAATTGTAATGATGAGATATTTAAAAGAAAGAAAGAAAGAAAAACATAAATTATAAAACAACAATATGCATACTTGTTTTGATAATGGACCGAATACTTCATCAAACGTAAACTTTTTTGAAAGTTTATCTTGTGGTTTTTCACGTATTATTACTTCTTTACTTGATGGTACATCCACCACCGATATTGATTTTCCAATTCTTTCTGCATTGTTTATCGGCCTGATTAAATTAAATAAAGTAAATGATTATACACGAAAATAATAATAAAAATTCGAATCTCTCATAATAAAATATAATATTATCGTTTTTTTCTTCGCACACCTTACTCGTACAAACACTTGTATATGTTGATTTTTATTGTTCTTTCCAGCTCGCGTCGTCTCATTCATCTTTCTAATTTTTAGTAATCGTTTATTTCCACGTAGATAAATATTTCCGTATTTATAAACTTTTTGCGATAACTCCTTTTTCCTATAATTAATATACGAGAGTTTAATCACAACTTTTCCGTTACAAAATTTAAATTGAATAGTTCGTGCGAGTGACGCCAAGATAACCAAATGCGTTCGTAAATGCATTTGATTCGTACATTAAACTAGCGCCAAGTTTAATGAACCAATCAACGGTCTTTACTCTTGATCAATCAGGTTTCGTGGTTCTAGAACTAAAGTAACCATTCATAGTGTATAAATCGTAAAGATCTGTGAAGATCGTTCTTAATGTACGTTTGCGTTTATGACGTATACAGTTTGATAAGAGATAACAAAATTATAAAGAAAAAGAAAAACAAAATTATACAAATTGTAAATAATATTACAAAATATTCAAGGTGTGTGTGCGTGTGTGTATATTTTAATATTACATATTATTTTATAACTTTATATATAAATGATAAATTATATCATATATGTATTCATTACGTATAATATTCTTTTGACACGTTAAATAAATTTTACCAAAATATTTGTATTTTTTTTTTTTTTTTTCAGATGATTACTGATCTGCAATTAACTGTTTTCTGTAACATGCTTGGGATTATGTTATTTTGTCTAGTCTTTCTATTTCATTATATAAATGCGAATTATTCAAAATGAGTGGAGATATTTATATATCATTTCAAGAAACTACATCATAACAGTTTATAGGTTAGTCGGTGATTATGCTGGCAACTCATTGCATTTCATACGATGTAAATCATTTTGATAATATATAATACGATATTAATAAATTATTTAATTCTTATATTATTCTTTCCTCCTCGACAATAATAATTATTTACATCTATCTTTAATTGCGAATATTAATCTGTTATCCGACATGTTGTTCTAGTTTTAAATGCATGCTTGACACTTTAGCAATATGTTATTTATCATATATATATATATTCTTATTTATTTAAAACAAATGTATACTAGGTAAAATAATACTAACTAATATTTTGTAGAATTTACTTTAGATAATTCTAGTAAATATATTTATCACACTAATTGTTGCCAAGAGACAAAGTAATTGATTCTATTTAAAGAGTCTTATTATCAATACACTTAATCGATACTTAGCTCTTTTATGTTATTTTTTAAAATTAGTTTCCGGAACAATTAAACTTAACACTGTTAAATGGAAAATTTTGTTGTTTTTTTTTTTTCTTTTGACGTTTCTCTACATTGAATAAAATACAAAAGTTTATATTAATGTACGAATTTGATGTATTTAAAATATTTTCTAATCGATATTTTTCATTTATATCAAAGTTATTTGATTACAATATTCTTAGTTTTATTAAAGATAAATGCTACATTAATGATATATACAAAAGAAGAAAAAAAATAATGTATATATTTATACGTTAGAATTTTCCTCATACATAACTCTTACAGCTTATACTTAATATTCATAGTGATGACGTTTAAAGCAATAAACTATGAGAAACCACGTTGATGTATGTACATACATGTATATATATGTATGTACATATATCAACGTTGTTTCTCATAATTATATATATACAAGTTAACAGGTGTTTCCTAAATGTTTTATCCAACATAATGATCAATAGTTGGCTAACACTTTTAATTGGTCTATTTTTGATTACACCTACGATATTTAATATTTTGATTGGATATTTTGTAAGAATAAGAAAGAAGACAAATGGTATGTAATAAGAAGAAACAACAATGGTATAAGCAAGGATATATAAAGATCGCATATAAACAAGGATAGTACGTCAAAGGAATAAATGTAAAAAAAAAAAGAAGAAAAAAATTCAACCTTCATTTAGTTTTCACACATGTTGGAATACTATCTTCTAACACTCTCAAAGAGTTTTTTTTTTTTTTTCAAATATAGTACTACGAAGCTTGGTATGGTGGGAATGTAGAAGTAGGGGAATACACAACAACTACAAATACATATACTTTCGAATAAAATATTGCTCGAGCTTCTTTAAAAAAAGGGGGAATCGCGTTCTTAATTTGCATGAAACACGCGAATACCTTTTAGTTTGTAAGCACTCACGCGTTATAAAGGAGATACATGGAAAAACGGTCTACAAATGTTTCTTTTTTCTTCTCATCTGTTATTTTTTTTTAAATCTTTATCATGACATATGAGTGAAAATAGATCATTATTTTGAAAATATTCGAGATAAATCAAAGTAAAATAGATTTAAAAAAAAAAAAAGAGATCACTCGTCCGATTATTTTATTTTTTTGTTTATTTCTAGTTTTGATTTGTAATTTCTTTTTATTTTTTGTTCTTTTTATTTTTTTTTTGTTACACGCAAGTCATGGTGTTAGCATGGAAATATCAAAATGCGAGTTAATGTATATACATATAATCACCTTTTTTGGATTATTAATTAATACGACGACAAATTGTTTCATGGACAATGATAAATAATAATATTTTTTATTTAATATTATTATCAACGTTCATACTGATTTATTGTCAACGATTATCATCATCGTTCGTTAATGCCTTTGACGTTAACGATTGTCTCGCACTATGTTCAAACGTAAGTAAATTAAATAAAGAGTGTGTGAAAAAAAAGAAACAAAAAGGATAAAATTATTCAAATTTTTGTTAGAAATAATAATTTTTCTTCGATTATAATTGAAATTTGAAGAAACAAAATTAACAAGTTTCGAAGACACGCGCGTGGATCTCTCTTCGAATTATTGTCAAATCTAGAATTAATTTTCTTTTTTTGATATTCATTTTCTTTTTATATTACTTCGTATCTAATTTTTTTCTTTTTTTTTTTTCAAAAATACGATTTAAAAAAAAAAGAAACGTGTCTCGTGGGCTTCGCACTACGACACCTGCGTCAACATAATCCGTCTTGGAATTTTTGAAAAGAAAAAAAAAAAAGAAAAAAAAAACTTTTATTCTATTGTTTATTAAGCTGTGAAACAGATCAATTATTGTATATTAACATATGTAAATAGATCGTAGATCGTATAGAAACGATCTGACGCGTCGATGATGAAACATTTTAAATGATCGTATATCAAATAGTATCGATAACACCAAATTATTATTATTCTTTATCAAAATTCTAATAATAATAATAATAATATTACATATTAATAATATATTAATATAAATATATTATTATATATATAATTATTATTTTAATATAATTATGACAGTGATAATAAATCAATGATTTATTAAAAGAAAAAAGAAGAACATTTTTAAATTTAATTTATATCACAATTTTATTCGCGTTGTAAAATAAATCATACAAATTAATTACATTGGTTGTTTGAATTCATTCGTAGCTCAATTTTGAATAATTTTGTCTTTAGATAAATAACAATCTTGATTTATATCGATAATTATTTAATTAATCTTGATTTATATCGATAATTATTTTAATATAAAAATTTAATGTGAAAATGTATTTAAGTTAAAAAAAAAAACGAATTTTAGTTTGAATATGCATAGAAATGATTATTTTTTATGAGTGCATTGTCAATCAGTGATTTCGTCTATATATTTTAATAATACAACCCACTTAACACAAAACGTTAATATGACGTTAATATGACGTAATTTTTGAAAAATGACCTAAATCGAACGTCATATTAACGTCATATGAACGTTTTGTGTTAACTGGGTTGTATTATTAAAATATATAACACAAAACGTTAATATGACGTTCGATTTAGGTCA
>JACGTP010000293.1:0-17028 GCA_023678845.1 Mischocyttarus mexicanus
GGGAATAACTTTTGATTATCTTCTTTGGATCTGCTTTTGGTTTTTTTTAAATGTTTTGTTTTTTCGTCGATCTCAAATCGATGGAGCAAGCCTTCCCTTTCTCTCCTAATTAATTTCAAATAATATTAATAATTCATCGAAATATTACAAAATAGTTGATAAGATGGTTTAGTATTAATTAACGTCGCCATAGTTTACGATAATGCCGAGGCTTCGTATAGATATTTTGATATATCAGTATTCTTAAGATTTTAATCGACATAAATTAAAAAGAACCTTTTATGACAAGAATTGTCCGTGTTACCTAAATTCTTCTATAACAAACGACATTAATTATTACTAAACCTGATATATTCCAAATAAATTTACATCCATCTTTCTTTTTCAGGACACATTAAACAACATAGTCCATTTATAGTCTCAGACATTTTCCCATAAATTCGAATTACTGAGAAATTATTTATTAAGTTTACCAAAAGTACGGTTCTATATGTAGATTAGAATAATAATAATAAAATTTCTAAGGTTATGTTTCTCGGATAATAATATCGCGCGCGGCGCTAGTGTATCATTTCCTTTTTTACAAAATATATATTAAAAAATAATTTATGATTTGCTAGAACACGTTTCCTCCTTTGTAAAATGTTATATTAATTAATTCTTTTTATTAGTATTGGGAATTGTTGTGGGGGCTGAGTCACTATGTATAGGTATACAACATGATTGCCACAATCTGCACGATTAATTATGTATACATAGACTTAAGTTTTTTTAAAAAAAAAAAATGATAACTCTTAAAAATATTTGTTATTGGGCAGGTAATAATACTGCATAATAATATATAATTTTTCATAAATAATGAAAAAAAAAAACGAGATGTCATGTTAACCATGTCAATTCCCAATACGAGACGCAACTAATCATGTTTGTCGGTCATATTTTTTTTACGATTGAAAAGTAAAAGGACAAAGTTAATCTAATTCTAAGAGAAGAGTGCGTTCTCCATTAAAAGTCGCAAACTTTGTCCAAGTATTTTATTTTTTTCATAAAACAAAAAATAACGGAGTTATCTCGAGTAGTCATTTTTATCAACTCAATAAACTATAATTTACTCATCGAGATAAGCTGTATTATGTACTTATGTACTTATATAAGATTACTATAGTTGATACGCACCTTATTTTATAAATCTTGAAATAAATTAAAGATCGGAGGAAAAAGTTCTACGCTAAAAGAGAAAAATTGATTTATCGTTAAAATACGAAAAAACTTTTTCCCCATACTTGTATTAATCATACGGGATATTCGTTAAATTTATTTTCTCTCGATCAATAATTTAATCATTACTCCACGTGTAGTTTTATATAGAACAAAAAATATAGGGTGAAATTTTTGTAATTATACAATATTGTAAGCTTCTTAATCTCACTTATAAGATCTTGAAGTCTCACCAAGGGCGAATATTTCAATAATCATAAACCAAAGAGGAGGAAATACTGTTTGTAAGTTTTACATTCTTCGACCTTCTCTCGATCACTCCTCTTACCAGACTCCGAATGCTCTTCTCGACTACGACCACCACATGTATATATATTTGTGTGTGTGTGTTTTATTTATTGCGTCGAAAAATTAACTTTGCTTATGTTAATAATTTAGTAGTAGTAACACGTGTTTCCAACTAAAGAAAGTGCTCTAACGATATATAAAGAGAGCAGTTATAAAGAAATTTGTGAAATAATTGCTTACTTTGGTAATACAAATTAACATTAAATCAATTGAAATGTTTTCTTCTATGACATCATTAGAAATATTTAGGAAAGATTAAAAATATCGTTATTTTTAATAAATGAAAAAGTAAGAAACATTCTAATCTAAAACAATAGATCTGATAGTGACGATATCGTGGAACTCCCTCGTTGAAAAGATTCTAAAAGAGATTAGCTGAATTTAATTGATTTATGAAATACATATCTCAAACGTATTAAACATCATCAAAATACGATTGGTCAGAATTTTAAAGAAAACTAAGTTCAGTTAAGAATATTAAATTAATTGATTTTGGATAGTTATGAGGAATAAAAAAAAAGAAATAACGGTTCCGCAGGCTGTACCGGTTTTATTTATATTTTTGTTTGTTCATCTTTTTCCTTTTATTTCGCGCTTAATCTCTTAAAATTCCGCACGTCTTGTCGAACGACACGGACTAAACGATTTATTTTTTTACGTGATCGGAATATAAATATGATGAAAAAAAAAAAAAAAACAAAAAAAGAAAAGAAAAGAAACGTCGTGAAATTCGATATTTCTTTTCGAAATAAGATAAAAATATTCAAAACGGTTAAGAAATTAGAGAGAGAAAAAAAAGATTAGGTATATATGAATTGTAAAAATACTTCAGAGAGATAAGTGAACAGTTTCGATTGTTTATCTTATTAATATCATTCATAGCGATCATTAGGCATAGTTGAGCAAGAAAAAGAGCCCGTTAGATCATACCCCTGTAATAATTTACGATTGCTTTCGCATCGATGAATTCTTTCTTGTCATTCTTTACACGTTCATTACACGACCTTTGTGCGTGGCTTCTTGAAATGATATAATTGCGCCATCATTATATGCCGACCTACCTGTTTGTTCATGAAGAAACCAACATATCTAAACTCTCCTTTGAAGAAACTTTTTTTTCATATTAAAGTTGACGAGAATTTGTATTAATATTTCATAAATGTTATTAGAAGAATCGATCATTTTTATTTCGACGTACGCGACAATAAGTCACGGATGGTGACTTTTTCTTTGTTTCATTATTTTATCAAATAAAATATACTATTTTATATTTTGACAATGTTTAACAAAGATTCAACGTTAAATCATTTTCAAAAATAATCCTAGACAAGTTGAAACGTTGAATTATCAATTACTCAGCTTTACCTATTATATACCTGCTATATACTTATAATCATTTACAAATGGACGTATGAAATTAGCTGTACGTATTTATGATACATCGTCCATGACATCTTTGTTATGGGAATTATGCTAACGTCTGCAAATTAGTTGAAGCAAATGACGTTCTTTCTTTTCAATTTACGCACATTAATAATTTTTCTTATTGCTGTCAAAGTTTCTTACTTGGGTAGATAATATTTGCACCTTTCAAATATCCTACTGGGAGATATAAACCACGAGGGAAGACAAAATAATGCGGATAAAAAGAAAGAAAGAAAGAAGAAGATTTTTATTTAGTTTGGAATTCCCCCGAAACCTGTTACTCCTTCCGCGTAAACGCGCGCGGCAAACATGCACACGGATAATTTCTACTCGACAGTATAATGTTTTATTATAAAATAGATAATATTTGCTCTTTAAAAGGACATTTACAAATAAACACATTATTCGATTTACCTTATAAATAAATATATATTATTATTTAGAGGCACGGAGTATTAATATGACGCACCATCTTGGGACTTCGAAGAGGATGATATATTGACTAATTAACAATACAAAATAATGTCAAATATCTGATCGATATTGTTTAATATTCCAAGTATATTAATAGATATTTAATTGGTTAATAAATATATGTACTTTGTATTATTCTTACTTTAATAGGTATTTAATTAATTCTAATACGTTCATATATACACACATCAACTAGAATTTTTCATAGTATCGTTTAACTGTCGATTGACGACTATGGGTTTTATCGCTCTCTCTTCAAGTTATTTCATCAAATTTTATCCTTATCCGTCAGGTAAAAAACTTTTCCATTTCCAAAAACAGTTTCAATATTCCATTTATTCGGTTTTCAAGTTATTGCATCTTGAAAATGAGTGACAATAATAATGCGATTGATCGTGAGGTTCGTAAAAAAATCCGCTGATGCTATGAACATGATGCAGTAGTACGAGTATTGGTACACAAAGGTAATATCGGTAAAGGAACTAAACGTAGACAGTTTAAACGTTGATAGTTTGAAACCATTGAATAAGGCTGAAAATACAAAATATGAACAAAAGTTCTTTTACAATATGTTTGTATATTTTTAAATTATAACATCTATGTAGATCGTAATATATAATTAAAGCGAACATTCATTATTAGCAACGTATTTTTACAGTCAATTAAATATTTATGCAGAAAATCATTCTCCCAGAACGTATATTCAATTGTTTATTTTTTAATAAATATTCCTTGAAATTCGGTACATTCATTCGTGCACGATGAATTGTATATAAAATGAATTCACTTGGAAATTAGTATTCCGGATTTTCTTTGACATTTATCTTATCGTTGAGACGATTATTGAAAGCTTCGAATTAAAAAATAGACAATTGAAAAGAAAAAATATTTTTGGAAATATCGTACGTCGTTGGAAAAAAAAATGTATGAAAAATGCCTTATCTCTTAATTGCAGTAAGGTAAATTCTGACGCTTCAGTCAAGATGTTTGAAATAGAAAAACCGCAAATGAAAAAATAGTAATCTCTTATAATAAATAGCATAATCGTCGTCCAATGGCCCGTGACAATGTTTAAGGAAAATATATCAGAATTCGAAGTAGGAATAAATTGAGATTCCTATTTCTTGTTTCTATTTTAACGTCACGTGAGACGGTCACGTGAGTTTTTTTTTTATATATACGAAACGATTAGCTTAAAAGTCTGGACCATAATCGATAAAACGTGGTGCGTCACGTGGACGGGCAAAATTTCCTAGAAGGAGCATACCAACGATCGAAAGGGGATTCTGTTCAAGTGCGAGCTACTTTTTCGTATAAATTCAATGATTTCGCTGACTAACAACAGGAAAAAAGTTGTAAGAAAGAAGGAGAGAGAAAGAGATAGGAAGAATAACATAAACGACACCGCCGAATCCGACAAAGGATCTACATTTTCAACAATCTCAAATGAAAAACCCAACTATTATCATAATTAAAAAATTTCATTGGAAACATGTACGCAAAGGTAGTACTATTATCCTTTTTTAAAATAATGCGTTAATATCTATTTTCTGTTCGTTTATCTGAACGAAACATGTATTCGCGATTATGTTAGGTAATCGAAGGAAAACTAATTAAATTTGTTAGTAGCTTTATTACTCGGAGGGAAATTAAAAAGAAAAAAAAGAAAAAATAAAAAAAAAACACTTCCTTTAGATTATATCTAAAAGATAATATTAGTTGATGATAATCGATAAATATTTCCTGACGTCATTTAATCTCTCTTTCGTTCTTTTTCATTAATTTCTAATCCTAGGAATTAGTGTTGATTGATTGTCAGTATTAAAACGTTTCTTTCTCTCTCCCTCTCTCTCTCTCTCTCTCTTTTCTTTTTTCCTTTTTTGAATATGATTATGCGTCTGCCGTTAAGTCCCCATTTTGATGATCGAAGCTACCGTTCCTACATTACATGGAAAATCCGTTGACGTTATGCGGTTAATAAAGAACAGAAGAGGAAAAAAATGAAAACAGTATGAGATCTAACTATATGCCTGTTATTCAGGTGTATCATCCCATATCTCCTGTTTTACCATCACGTGAAGTAGTAAGGGACCTGTTGCTGGTAGCACGTGTGGGGTATAAACGACCTCCAAAGTAAGACTTGTATAGACAGCCGAACCACACTCGCTTTGGTCCAGTATTCTTCAAAGCTTTGACTCGTTAAAGCGGCTGACACGTTTTTTATTCACCCTACTATCAGAGAGAAAAAGAAGAAGGAGGTAGAGGATCAAGTGTAGGAGACTTTTACAAGATTTCGATATAGATTATTATAAATACTCGCGTTGTGTGCTCGTGTATTTCATTATTCTTATGATAAGTTCGCGATCAGTCGTGTCAGATTATTAAGGATTTCCTACTGATTTCTGACAAGAACTTATTAAGTACTCCTCCAGGTAACATTTTATTTTATTTTCAATTTATCATTACATTTCGTAAGACTTTTCTTTCTTCATTAAATTTCATTAAATTTATTTAATTTGATTATATGAAATAATGACATTAGTGATTGTTGATTTTGTAACTGCGATCGAAATTTTTCAATCTCATGATTTTCATATGAATTTTTGTAATTCTTGCGATTGTTAGGGTTTGAAAAATAATTTTTTTTTATTCAAATATTATTTATACATTTAATGTAACGTGCATTTTAATTACGCGCAATTATTAATTTTCTACATTTGAATATTTGAGTATTTTTGAGTATTTTATTAAAAAGAAATATTGTCTAATATCTTTCTCCATTAATTTGTTCGTAGAAACATTTAGTGCGTAAGTAAAACGGTGTTTTCTCCATTGCGACGTTACTCCTCTCGTTTGATGTTGCAAGAATGCATATTAGGAATTTCGACATTCTGAAGTCGCGGTTTTCTACAGCAGCGGTGGTATTTGTGTACCGGCTTCTAGTCAACCTAGTTTGTTTCTTCTTACGTTCAACGAAATAAAATAATATTTATTGAAAATATATCAATTGAATCTCCTTTTTTACAACAAATAGGATTTGGAGTTTTACTAGCATAACTCTTATCTGTTTTTTCTTCTTCTCTTTTCTTGTTATTTGAAATGATTTTTATTACTCATTCGTTTCACGTTGTTAACCTTCCTAAATCCATTTTATTTCAACTAAATTGTAGAAGATCCGTTTAGCAGACAGACGATCATATTCGCTATCGACAGTGAGATAACCACGAACGTATATAATTCCTCTTAACTTAAGTAGATTCGGAAAGTAAATCCCGACGAGCGAATGGAAAATTCAAGTCATTTCCTTATCGCCCCGAAGCGAAAAAAAAAGAAAAGAACTCGCTCGATCTAACCGCCGGCGTGATCACTCTCGAATGTTAATCATCTTACTTTTATCCCAAGGTTCTTTACCTTCCCGTTTACTTTTTTTCAATTAACAAAAATAACTTTATTATATTTTTATCTTTTATGTTAGAATCGATGAAACAGTCTAAGCAGATAATTTAAATAACTTCTGTTGCATATATTTCTGTTGCAGTTCAATAATGACAACTCGAAGGTTACTGTTATTACTGTTACAAATACACCTTCTCGCACGTTACTGTTACTCAGGTGAGTCATTTTCTTAATTGAGCCTACACGAGATATTCGAATCATATGATCGCACGCTTCCGGATATCAGGGATTTAATTATTCATTCCTTTCGATATTTGAAAGAAGAAAAAAAAAAATAAAAGAAAAATCCGTTCGTTCGTTCGTTCATGCGTGTTGTACTTTACATCGAGAAAGTTAATGAAATTCATTTAAGGGTGCGCTCGATTGAAATAATTCCATAATCGCACGCATACGTAGTTGCAAGCGATGACGATATCACGAACGTCACGAAAATCCAATGACGCGTGGATTATCGTACGCCTATATAATTATTAATCTAAACATCACGAGTCTATAATTTTTGATTTTCCCGTTATTTTATACTAAACGCGTCGCGCATCGAAACTTCCATATTTTTTTTTAATAATCCAATTAATCATTCTAAATATCATCTACGATATATGAAATATCGAAGAATTATTTTCGTAAGATTTATTTCAAGCGATATTATCTTAAAATGATATTATTGTGAGATATAAGATAGTTTTCGTCAATTTCACTTTTTACGTTCTATTTTTAATCTCGAATGTGTTAACAAGGTATTTGCAACCACTTCATATACGTGATGTGTGTGTGTGTGTGTGTGTACGCATACATGTAACGATAGAATTATGTAATTGGCGTACGACGAAACTCTTGGAGTCTTTTTTTTTTTTTATTTTTATCACTGCATTAATTTGTTGGGAGAGATTCTCACGACGAGCGCAAGTAACAGTTTCTCATTGGTACCATACAAAATCTTTATTCTGGTATCCTTTCGAGTATTATGCAACTACAAAACGTTACACGACTTTTATTTATCGCTTATTAATTTGTTATATCGTTCATTTTTATTAAGATCTAAAAATAACATCTTACTCGAACAAACGTTAATAATTGAATTAATGTTCATTTTATTTGATTAAATTTACATTAATTTACATGATAAAGGACGATAAAAAGATTCATTTTACGATAGAAGGACCGACAATAGCGATATTGTAGAAAAGAAATTAAAATGTTTTCTTCCGTTGAGTTTTTCCTAATAGGGTGTGTTTGCTTGTTACATTATTAACTCTGTCAAGCTCTTTTTTTAGAATAAATTTATAAAACGTTATAAACGGTCTAATTTGATTACAAAAGAATTTAAATATATTTTGGGGGATTTTCTTGTTGTTACATTCTATGCTGGTTGGTACCGAGACTCTATATACTCTGGAGCGATAAAGTAACAGTTTCTTAGGACCATAGTCACAAAATGTTTCACCAAAACTCATGTGCATCCGAAGGAAAATCTTTCTTAGCCTTTATAAAGGGACCAAGGAAAATAAAAAATTGGTTTGGTATTATTTGCATAGGCACGAATTTTTGCTCGTCACTAAAAAAGGGTTAATTGAAATCTTTGGGATAGTTAGGGTTGCACCAAGGTACCTTCTGTTTCTTTGCATTCATAAATTAAAATCGTGGCCGAGAAGAAACGCGCGCGCGTAAATATCTCGTCGCAATAAATTCAATCACGAGTTAACAGAATTTTAATATTGCGTCCATTTCACTTTTACTTCGATATTTCTTCTACCGGTATTTTTTTCTTTTTTTTTTTCTTTACTTTCCCTCTATCCAATATGTTAATTCGTTTAAAAATAACTATAAAACGAGATAAAAACGTGCATAAGCTAAAAATAAATGAACACACAACGAAGTTAATTAACGCGGAAAATTGTTTCTTTATAATAGTTTCATTTCTACGAATATCGAAAGACTTTTATTTTCCTTCCTCTCTCTACAAGTAATTTCTATCTTTCTTAATTAGAGAAAACTTTAATAACGGTCCACAATGACATCGGAGTGACGCCGGTCGACCCAGAAATTGCAGATACGATCGATTGGAACAAACATCACTGTAATCGACCTTGTAAGGATGGATCACCAAGACTTAATTGTCATTACACTTTCAAAATAGAATCTTATCGTACGATGAGCAAAGCCTGTTACAATTGCCCATTTAATCTCACCGATTGTTTCCGTCCTCACTGCATACCAGCCGACGGGGTTAAACGCTCGGTTTTGGTTGTTAATCGGCAATTGCCCGGACCATCGATTCAGGTACTTAAAGTATCCATTTTCTATGCTATTAATAGACGCAATGAACTTAATGGGTTATTAGAAAAAGTCAAAAAGAAACAATTATTTTGTTAACCCAGGAAACATATGCACGTACATAATATTATGTACATAAATAAAATGAACTTTTACGATTGGATAGAAATGCAATTTATTGGGGTTAATAAATTTCTCTAGAAAATAAGATAATAAACCGACAAACATTTTATTTACTTTTAATTATATAAAGTTTCTCCGTCAATACTTGCTATATCTTATTTAATACTCGCGTTAATACTCACGTTATCTTCGCGCGTCTCTCGACAATTGTTAGGTAGTTGGTAGTAGTACGGACTCGTTTAATTGAAATATTTCAATTGCAGGTTTGTCAGGGCGATAGAGTAATAGTCGACGTAATTAATTTATTACATTCCGAAAGTACCACGATGCATTGGCATGGACTGCATCATCACAAATCACCCTACATGGACGGAGTACCGTACATCGCTCAATGTCCGATTCCTCCGGGATCAAGTTTCCAATACGACTACATTGCCACTGAAATTGGTACCCACTTTTGGCATTCTCATATAGGCAAGTACACAGTCATTTTCGGTTCCTCCTTCCCCTCAGTTATGTTGATTATACATTAATTAACCCAATGATAATATATTACGATAGGTTTCCAGCGAGGCGATGGTCTTTTAGGACCTCTAATTGTTCGTGCACCTCCCTCTAAGGATTGGCACAAGGACCTTTATGACGTGGACGAATTTACGTTAACCCTTTACGATTGGACTCATAATATGGGTGCCGACATGTTCCTCGCACATCATCACTCCAATGGCAATAATAAACCCGTTAATTTGCTCGTTAATAGTATGGGACGATACAGATCCAACAATAGCGATATTGACGCCACTTCCACGATAATGCCTCTAACGACGTTTACTGTTAAAAAGGTACGAGAATCGTTATTTCTAAGAAAAATTACTCTTACTCGATGAGCCTTGTACAAAGAGAATTGAAAAGAATTGAAAAGAATTTTTCCATTGCAGAATCTAAGATATCGATTCAGATTGATAAACGCTGAATTTCTTAATTGCCCCATCGAAGTGTCCGTGGACAATCACACTCTCTTCGTCGTTAGCTCGGATGGACGCGATATCGAGCCAGTAGAAGGTAAGATTACGTAAAATACGTAATCATCATTCCCGAGCTAATTTATTCAATGTCTATTGTATCGATAGATGCTCGATATGATAATTAATTGAACGTACGAGTTTCTTCTTTTTCTTTTCTAAATCTATCTGTTTCTATCTTTCAGCTGAATCTTTAGTGAATTACGCAGGTGAGAGATTCGATTTTATCGTTAAAATGGATCAAGAAGTTAATAATTATTGGATCCGGTTTCGTGGTTTGATGGACTGCGACGATAGATTCCTCGGTGCTCATCAAGTCGCCATTCTTAGATACGAGAATGCACCAAATTTAGATCCAAAAGGAAACATTTCCTATTATCGTCCTCCAAATAATCTACCTGGATGGGTAATTTTATATTTTATTACAATAAATAAAGCGAATTACCTAATTGAAAATTATTCGCATGAAGATTTATCGTTGCAACGAATATTTTTTTCTATTTGTTTGTACAGAAAGTGAACGCGTTAAACGAAGGTACGGAATCGAATAATAGTCTAAGCATACCGTTGCTTAACTCTATGGATGAAAATGACAAAACGAATATCGAAAAAGCGGATTATCAGTTTTACGTGTCATATGATTTTTATGCTAAAAACAATCCATATTTCCATCGTGAAGGTCTTTACGGATTCGATCAAAGTAATTGTCTCCTTATTTTGAAAGAATTTTCTAAACCTGTGATAAAATACTACAATTGATTTTGTTCTTTTTTTCACAGTACACGATTGGTCACAACGACTGTTCACGCCACAATTAAATCATATATCGATGAAATTACCATCCTTCCCGTTATTCTCGCAACGAGACTTAATCGATCCTAATCAGTTTTGTAACTCGAGTACTGTAACAGGATGCGAAAAGAAGTTTTGTAGTTGCACTCACGTTCTCCAAGTCAAGTTGAACAGCGTAGTCGAAGTTATACTCGTGGACGAAGGTACATTTGATACTATAAACAAATAAATTCTCATATTTACAATGCACGTTTGATTATTCTTTGATAATTATTCTGAGAAAAGGATAATATTTACATTATGCTATTTATTATTATTTTACAGGCGTTACGTACGAAGCGAATCATCCATTTCATATTCACGGCTATCAGTTTCGCGTAGTAGGAATGGAAAGACTAGGCAAAAAAGTTTCAATAAACGAGATAAAAAGATTAGATGCAGCTGGTAAGATAAACAGGAAGCTCGACCATGCACCGTTGAAAGACACAGTGACCGTTCCTAACATGGGCTACACCATTATTCGATTTTACGCGGACAATCCAGGTAAAAAACATATAATTCGACGGCATTTAGGTTTTTTTTTATGCTCATCAAATTTTCTTTGGAAAACATATTTCTTTTACAATATACGCATAAAATATTTCATTTAAAGAAGCATCGGACCTTACCTAAAAGAAAATCTCCAAAAGAAATTTAAATAAAAGCGTTCTTTTTATTGTCCGAATTTATACAAAACCGGGAAGGTCGTTAGCGAGTTAGAGAAAATCTTGATAGCATTCCTTGTTCATTACATTAGAATTTAGTTTTATTGTATTGTTATAATTCCCTTACTCCCATCGATCGGAATAATAAATTCCTTCTTAATGATTTGCAGGATATTGGCTATTCCATTGTCACATCGAATTTCACGCCGAAATCGGTATGTCCTTGGTCTTTAAAGTGGGTGATCACGAGGCAATGCAACAAGTACCACGTGGATTTCCACGATGTGGTGATTGGAAACAGTCCTTGGAAAAAGATCTAATAGTGACGAAAAAGAACTCGACGATTGATCCAAAAGAAAACGAAGTTGAATTGTCGACCGAGTTACAATCATATATGGCCAAATTAATTCCACTGCTACAGATAAACAATAAACTAAATTCCTCCTCGCCTAATCTTACCATATCGACATCTTTACTAACTCTCTCAATCATTATTTCAGTTATTCTTAACAAACTATATTTGTAGTTTTTATGTTTAAAACAAAATTATTAGGAATATGACACAATTTTCTGTTACTGTTCATTAGTGGTAATAGACCATTGTAAAAAGTGTATTTTGACAGCCATCATTGTATGTATTTACATTTCTACGTTTTTACTAGAAATGATTCAAAGTTTCAACAGTATTCTGAATATGTATAAAAGTATGTTGTCACTGTGATATATTAATTATGATCGCCAATGAACTTTAATGGCCAACATATTCCCATATTTTTGATCACGCCTTGATCATAATGACAACATGTCGTGATAAGTCACATGTATACTAACAATAAGTACTGATTTATATTCAATAATCATACTTTAATTACACGTCAGTATTTGAATGTATATTGATTCTCTTTACCTAACAAAAATCATTCTACATAACTAACAACATATCATCGTTCATCGATCATCGATCATAGATCATCACCATCATCGTCATTTCGACATTGTAATTTTAAAAAAGTATTGTGATATTTAGAATTAAGTCTAATTAAATTGTAGAATTAATGAAAGTATGTTTAAAAATCATAGATTATTACGTCTTATTGATTTTATCCATAATTTCGTACTATTTTTTCATTTCATATTTAATGTAATATCTCATAACAATTGTTTATTTAGCAATGTACTTGATAGCTTTTATTGTTTAATGATCTTAACAAAGAAAAAAAAATCTTAACGCAAAATGTTTTTAGTAATACATACAAACAATTCAATGTTTTTTACGAAATTAAATTATAACATTTATTATCTGTGGTCCTGTATTTAGTATATGTCTCTGGGCGAAAAGATATCCCCTCAATTAACTACGGAAATATGTTCGTAATTGAAATTCCCTAAAATATTTTATTAAATACAATTAAGGCAAAAAATTTGGAATTTGGAATTTGGAATTCTCAGTTGAACCTAATTATTTAAATTTTTTTGCAGCGAGTTCGAAACAATATCCTGTCAAAATGCTAATTTGACTAGACTACAGTTAAAATTGCTAGCAATATTTGTTTAATTTATGAACAGCATAAAAGTGTTGTTGATTCAAAATGCTTTGATATAGGGAGTAAAATTGTAACTGCACAGTTTTGCATAATATTTGGAGTGATTTCAACGACTAAATAAGGCAACTAGTTAAAAACGTTCAAATTGATGAGAGATTCTGATTCAATGAAATAACTCGAGATTTGGTTCATGCTATGAATTTAAAAAAAAAACGATAAAAATAGCATATTTTTAAATTTTGTAAACATAAAATCCAAAAAACATGTATAATTAATAAAAAGAATTTAAAGTCTGAAATAACACAATAGAGATTTTATTTTATTCACAAAGTACGAATTTGCAATGCACAGCAATGAAAGCAAAAAAACTATATCAAGACTATAGTAGTTTTACTATAAACAATTAATGCCACATGGCACGTTAGACGAAGTAAATGCGACGTAGTTGTTCATTTAAATATGAAAATTAATAGCAAATGAATAAAAGAACATTATAAAGGAATATTTAATTGTTTGTAAGAATAGTTTCATTAATACTATAACACGTATCTACTTGAAGTGGTCGTTGTAGTGGATGAGCCAATAGTTTGGCCATATTATCATGCAATTTAGCAGCATTTCTTCCTACTTCGTAGACGTGACAAAAATGACATATTTCCAAAGAAGTTAATTCGGTGTAAACATCTTCGCATAAATTTTCCGTAGTCGGTGGTTCGTGTACGTATAAAACGTCCAAAAAGAAATACGGATTGGAAGTTATGGTAACTAAACATTCACTTCCACTTGGTCCACTGCACTCATAAAATTTTGGTATACAATTAGATCTCGAATATATCAGAATAACACGAGTCGTAAAAACAGGTAAAAAATTAACACAATTATCCTTAGGTATTCTAAACCATATCTCTTTAAATATTAGTCCCATATTAAACGTTTTTTCTTCATTGATGCTTTCTTCTATAGTATCAAGATAATTCAAAATAGTTTTGATATTGTTTGTAAAGTCGCTGATCCAGCGTACACTTGAAGATTCTAAAATCATAAGACCATACTCGTGCTTCCTTTGTATCGTAGATTTAGCATTGATGAAAATTTCTACAACACGTTTAATCATATACAAGGGTGAATAAGATTCACCCGTACCAACTTTAAATGGCGTACAGTTTTCCTCTTTGGCAGTGTCAACGACAAATAAAATCTTCTCTGGTATATTCAATTCGGGTAAATCTCTGTTAGTTTCTTGCACGGTACTACTATTTTGACTATCTACATTTTGAGTCGATGTACCACTGTTGGTATTTGATATTGGTGCTTTTGATTGTTCCGGAGTATTATTTACAGTAGCAGGAGTAAACGTAGCAGCAGATGTTAATTTTGCTGACATTGTATTCACTTCTTCGTTCCAATTTTTAGGTGTTGACATGCTTCCTTATTTACGTTAACATATGTTCAGAATTGATACGCTCCTTCTCTAATGTCAAATTAACATCATAATCAGATAATGGACAACTGTTATGACATATATTTACTTATATACGTTTATTGCTAATACTTTTCTTTTAGGTTAGAATAATAGAATATGATTTTTATTATATTTAATTCTTTGTGAACGGAAGCAGTAAAATTATCATCCTAATTTTGCCGTGTAATATGTATTTTTCAAAATTAATAAGACATATCAATATATTGACAAATTAATTAATTATTTAATAAATGCGGACACTACTTTTAAATTTTTGATTATTAAAAAAAAATAAAAATGTTATGTTCATAAAGTATACTTACTTATTAATTATTATTTCTTAATTAGATATAAATTTAACATTAATGCATAGGACGTATATAAATATGTTAAACGGCTACGTTAATAAGTCACGTTTAACACGCATGTGCGTCATTCCTTCGCAAAGCGTTAATAATATTCACATTTGTATTAAATATATTTTAATGACTTTTATAATTTTTTTTAAATATTTGTTATTGTTTTAATTAATTTCTCATTTAATCACGTTACAGGACGTAAAAGATCAATAAAAATTACAGACATTATGTTTTCATTAATTCTTTATTACGAACGACAGGGGGCGCATTATTGTATTACTCACAAGGAGCATTTCCACCATTCATGTCTTGATTTCGCTTCAAATTGAATGCAACTTGTAGATCTTGATTAGTACTATTCATTCATAATCGGTTTTTTGTATAAACTCCTTTGTTTTTGAGATATCGGCCATTAAAGTTTAAACAAAAAACCGATTAGGAATGAATAGTACTAATCAATATCTACAAGTTGCGTATAATTTTAAGCAAAATCAAAACATGAATAGTGGAAATGCTCCTTGTCAGCAATTGCTGGGTATGTTTAATTTATTCAGAAACAAATATATTGTATATTTCAATGAAACTTGTTTCTTATTTATTTTTTTAAATTATTAGTCCACTTTTTTTACTTTATTTATTGCACGCAGATGTTTTAATACAGCGGTATGGCTAGTTCCTAGCTTAGTTCCAAGTTTACGAATAGTTATATCTGGATCGGATTCCACAATGGTCCTTAATTCCTCATTATCAATATGGACCGGTGGTCTTCCTCGAGGCTCATTGACGATGCTCAAATTGCCAGAACGAAATTTTTTGAACCAATATCGAACATTTTTTTCATTGGTGGATCCATCCCCGAAAGCTTGATTAATGTTTCTCGAAGCTTGAGCTGCACTATGATTCAATTTGTACTCGTACAAAAAAAGTAGATGTAAATCGCGTTTTGTTTCCATCTGGTTTCGGAGAAATATAAAATAAAAATAGAACACAACATTAAAAAAATTTACAAAATGAGTAAGAAGAATACCTTTAAAATTTATAAATAAAAATATCGAGCGCACGTAATTGAACCTCTCTCAGTCGCAGTTGTACAAAGACTAACCAAAAACGCCCGTTTCATAGTTTCCAACCTAATAATAAATATTGCAGTGTTAGATGAAATATTAAAATACAGTAGGGACTCAATTTCGTTTTGTACTCAAAACTTTCGTCCCCTTAAAGCGTTTCCCCTTCACAATAAGATTTCATCTACAGAAATGAGGGGAATATGACGATGAACGGGGCACATTTATATGCTTGGACAATCTATGTGATGTCGATACATAACATCAAAAGTACTATAAACATTTCAAAATGTAGAATTCATAGTAATTACTTAATTAGTTTATAAGTAGTTATTTATTAAATAATAATTAAAATTAAACGATACTGTGATAGTATTTAATAGTGTATTTTATTAATGGTTTTGAATTTCGCGTGGATTAGGTTCATTGTAAGTTTGATAGGTTAGTAAGTAGCAGTTGTCTATTCTCATTGGTGTATAATAATGGGACCACGCCTACTGGAAACCTTATAAACTAATTAAATAATTACTATGAATGCTACATTTTGAAATGTTTATAGTACTTTTGATGTTATGTATCGACATCACATGGATTGTCCAAGCATATAAATGTGCCCCGCTCATCGTCATATTCTCCTCATTTCTGTAGATGAAATCTTATTGGGAAGGGGAAACGCATTGAGGGGACGAAACTTTTGAGAGCGATACAAAATCGAGTCCCTACTCTGTTAAAAAGTATGAAATAATAGTTCTTCTTTATAGAC
>JACGTP010000293.1:22951-46928 GCA_023678845.1 Mischocyttarus mexicanus
GTTGTTTAAACACGGATCGTACCTACGGGGAAAGAAGATTTGTACAAATTCTTTGTAATACCAATAATGGATTCTAACGTACGAGAAATATATAGGATGTTTTGTAACTGGTGGTACAAGTGAACAGATGATTTTATATTAAAAATTAAGTTGAGAAAATGCAGAATAAAATTTGTTCACAAAAGGCTTTGTTTTGAAGAAAAGTTCGAAAATTTGTACCATCAGTGATAGGACACCTTATATATATATATATATATTTATAATAATAATATGATCATATTGAGTACATTTTGTCGATATATAAACATATCACTTACTGCATTAATCGTCGAAATATATTTACAATTCTTTTTTTTAGAATTTCAGTCATGTATTTTTTATTTCTCGTTTGTGTAGTAAACCTACGAGTACTAACTTATAAATATATAACTATTAAAGATGAATAAAATATAATCTGAAATTGTACTTCGAAGGAAAGTAAATTAGTCGAATATGTTCTTCATTATCCTAAATATCAATAAATGCGTGTCAAGATTTATTGGCATTACACTTATCAGTTATATACGATTTTCATCAACTGAAGAGAGGTAAAAATGGTCCATATTCATTTTCAGCCCTGTTTACTTTACGTAATTACTATACTGAAGTATTAAAAAATAGATACATATAAAAAGCACGCATTATCGAGATATTTTGAAAAATACATTTAGTCGTTATTTAAAGGAGTATCAAATTTGGCAGCTTCAGTCTAAATAAGACAAAGTAGTCTTCGGTTCCCTTGTAAGGGTTAGTAAATACTGTATAGGTATATTAAGTTAGTCTGCAAACGTCCATGAGAGAGAAAGTGAGAAAAAAAGAAAGAGGATGTTGTTTTCTAACTATATTACTTCTAAACCAATATCAATAATAAAAAAGTAGTCTTACAAAAAGTGGAGTAAAAAAGTTATATATGAAAAATATGCCCGTAGAAACGATCCAATAAGTTTGATGAAATGGGTATTTACTACACTTTTTAAAGCGTTAACATTCATACTGACTAGCAAACATCATCAAAACCATAAAAATGGTCATAAACTAATTATAAAATTTTTATAAGTTTAATAGCTTTTGCTTTTTTCCACATTCATTTCCATAAATTTTGTGTTTGCTGGACCAGTATCATATTTGCAATATATTTATATATATATATAGGAGTAAGACTTTTGTGCAATTGTGCAACATTGCTTTTACATAAAAGTGTGAAAATATTGACAGATTATTCATTGCAACAACTCACATTTTTAAACTCATAATTTTCTCTTCAATCATTTTAACTGAACGAGTTACAAAGAGGAATATTCTAAATGGGATGTAATTAAATAAAAAAGAAAGGTCAAATGTTAAATGCACATGTACCAATAGTTTGTAAAACATGAATCATTTGATGATGACGATGATGATAATCAATTTGTTCGTAATTTTTGCTATCCTTTCCGTAACCGTTTGAGAGGCATAGCTTACAAGAATATAGAATATGTATAATCATTATGAACTGTAGATATTTATTCTTTTTTTCTTCCTTTTTTATTTAATTCATCTTAAGCTATACGCGATTTGTATGTTTTCGTTACTCCCCCTTTTCACCTGTCTTTTCGTAATATATTACAATTTGATTCACATTTATACACATACATAAGAATCCACGTGATTGTGACTCGTGGCTTCGGGCACCTCCCCTCCCTCATATTCGAGATTAAAATTACATACTTCGTATTATATCATTTAAGTCGTTTTGTATTATTTAATTTTTATTCGCTTCATTTAAAATCATCAGTCCTGGTATTTTATATTATTGATATAGTATATAACTTCGTGATAAGAATCTTCTGGTGATGGAAATGAAACGAAAAAGACATTATTTCAAGAAAGATTCTTAAAAAAAGATGAGACCTTCTAGATAACCACCCCACGATGACAAGTTAATCAACTCGACCGTAGAATGGAACGATATTATTTTTGATCCAAAAATCGCAATTTGGATAATCGTGTTCGGGTAAGGTATCTTGACCAACCATAAGAACCCTATTCGCGCCTTTTGGATCGGCCTGTGCCACTTCTCCGTGCCACACGAAATGATTAAATAATTGCTGCATCGCAGATACATGCCTTTTTTCTTCGGGCGTTCTAGCAGCATAAGTGCCGAGTATGGCTGCTGCGTCGCTATCGGGATCAGCCAAGTTTCCACGTGGTTGAATTGCTACGTAGAATGGAACGTTCTCTTTCATGCTGGCAACTGTCATCAACGGACAGACAACTCGTATGTCGGATATCATTCTGGCCAGACCTTCGAGAGTGGCATTGTATCGTCTGTATAAATGATTAAACGATAATGAAGAAAAAAAATTTGAATTTCAATTGATAAATTGTATCGACAATAGAAAATATGAATGTTGTTTATTACCTAAGTGTTTCATTCGCTAATCCGCTAGTACCAATTAGAGATTCATGAACGATCTGTTCTACTTGCGTTGAGTTCAAAGTAACATTCGAAAAGAGATACTGTTCCGGAGTTCCGGAATGAGCGGTAGTACCTATGACGAGCTTAATAGGAAACTCGCTCTTCGCCAAAATTTCACCGACATGTTCTTGCAAAATAGCACCATCCAAAACAAGCCACTCCTGCATCTGATTCCTCTCCGAAGCCTCTAACTGTTTTGGTAGTCCTTCGAAATTAGTTTTCCAAAATCCCGATGCGGCGGCTATCAGTTCTTCGGAAGTCTTCATACGCATGCAATTTGCATCGGTGCATTTAATGGATTTTAAAAATGAATTGCTCTCTCTTTCAGCCTTTTTGAGTTCTTCGCGAGGGAAAATTGCGCTACCGCTCGAGACCCAGACTCGTGAAAAAAGACCACTAGTTTTTCGTATTCCAATAAGTGTCGTGACTAAAGTACCGCCAGCTCTGTGACCCCATAGTGTTACGGATGTTCTGTTGCCACCGAAGTGCTGGATGTTTAACTGGACCCATTGCAATACAGCTATGATGTCTGAGAGTCCGTAATTACCGGATGTTGGTGGATGCGTGGATCGAGAAAGTGGTTCGGCCGCTAAGAATCCGAATACTCCCAATCTAATAGATATCAAATTAAAATTACATCAAATAAACGAATTGTTTAAGTTTTACTTAGAATCATTTTTCTATGATATAATGCGTACCGGAAGTTAGGTCTAACGAAAATTATGTCGCGGACACGAGCGAGCTTTGCTGATGGTTGCATTACACCAGGTGATGATCCGAGCAAAGTGTCAGCGCCAATCATGACTACTACCGGTAATGGTGAATCATATCTAACGTCTGGCGTGAATACATCAAGATAAAGACAATCTTCTGCCCCGTAATTGTCGGTTCTACCGTAGGTATCACGTTGCCAGCACATTTCTGAGGTATTGTGAGCGAGATAAGTTCCGGTCCAACAGTGTTCGAGTTTATTTAGTGGTACAGCGGGTTGCCATCGACGATTTTTAACCGGTGGCATGGCGTACGGTATCCCACGAAAAGCATATGCACCATCTTCTAAGACTCCTTGAATTGGTCCACACGATGTCACCGTTTCTATATACTTATCGGTTTTGTAAGATTGGTTGGAGCTTCTTCTTGGTCCAGCACAGGCGACGCATATGATGATAATCACCGAAAGTAGGATACACGATACAGCAGCTTTAAAAGGAACAAGAAAATTATTGAAAATCGATAATTGGGGATCTTTAGAAGATGATCATCGATCATACGTACCCAAAGCAAATAAATTTCGCCTTGCAGCACTGATGCAGACAACGAATAAATGACGTTTCGGGGATTCAGTAATATCACCGGTGTCGCCATCCAAACGAACCGTTTCCATACCGTCCTCACTCGTTGCGGGATTTTTTTCTGTCCCACTATCGTCGAGAGTTTCGATACTGGCTAAACCAGCAGTAGTACCAGTTGTTCCTAATTCGGTATCCCCTTCCTAAGCATTATCGACAAAAAATCATCGATCGATCTTCAACCTCGTTTTCGTTTAATATACGACATTTCTTATCAATTGGATATTTTTCTATTTGTGTACCTTGGAAAAGAAATTCTGACCAAGAAAACTGCTTATGTAGATTCTACTTTTTCCCATTTTAATTAAATCATTGTTGTATTTAGAACCGAAAGTTCGTGAAAGTTCAACGTATGTATGAATGATATATTTTTACGGATAACGGTAGATAGGTCTGATGTGAGCCGAAGAGCTGAGAGTAACTGAGGAAAGAACGAATCAGGTTGCATAGGTGTAATCAACACCTGGACAGGCGCGTAGAGTACGGTTTACAAGTACACTCATAACCCTACACATTGTATATACATTCTTGCACCGAATACGAGGGTAGAAAGAGTCTTGATGAATAATGATATGAGAGATAAGGAAGAAAGTAACTACGTATTGATTTTCCTTTCTTTCAGGTGAAAACGATGCTAATCCAAACGGTAATACATTAGTTGAAAGAGCTTTTATTTTCACGTATCAAAATCTAGACAGTTGTAAATAAAATAGGAAATATCTCACGACACGAACGCACGCACGCACGCACGCACACACACCATTTTCATTCGTGTCTTATCTCTTGCACTTTAAAACGGAGCCTAGACTAAAAGTAAAGGAAGAGTTGAAAAAAAAGAGGATGATAAGAGGACGCGCTTCGAAGAAAGGCTTGTACGTGCCCGAGAGGCTTGAAAAACCTCGTAAGGTTTCGTGAAAGGGTTTGCTCTCTGGATGGTTTCATATCCGACAAGCCACAACACCATGTATTTAGTTGCACCAGATATTATTTTTCCTCTTCTTCTTCTTCTTCTTCTTCTTCTCTTTCTATTCCCATATTCGAAAATAATATTTACCCTCAAATATATCTTCATAGTAGATTTGGGACCAATGTGCGACAACGTGTTTACATTTTTCATCGATTTTTTATAAAATAAAAAACCTTACCTTATTCTTCTTTTTAGGAAAGACGGAAACCAATGGTAATCTAATAGCATTTAGAATTCCTTTTCTTCCTTCCTTCTCCTTCGATTCCTTAGCCGGGGTTGTTGGTTTCTCAGGAGCAGGAGGCGCACTTTGTTCGTTTTCTTTTGCCATAACAGCTGTGGTTTCTGTGTCTGTCGATTCGGCAGGTTTGCTTTCATCGTCCTGCCAAATAACATATTCTGTTATTTTTAAGACACATTGCTGACCCCATAATTTTTAACTATTTGAACATTTGATGACATAAAAAATTTAATAGGTAATCGTAACATTGTACAATTTTTAATCGGACACTGTATGATACGCGTTCATAATTCACACGAATAACTTTCGTAGAAATTTCAAATATATCGAACAATTATTTTTTCATAGTTTTAATTGAATATAATCGATATATACATAAATCTACATATTAATTATCTAAATATTCATTAGAAATAGAAAATAGCTGTACAAAAGTAGGTCACTGGCAAGAAAAGTAGGTCATCGGAAGAATGGAAGAATTTTCAAATAATCGATTTAATAAAAATAAGTGATTTTTAAATATACTTATTGATTATCTAAATATTAAGAAATAAAATAAAAATCTATCATTAGAAATAGAAAAGACATGTTCACGTATATATATTACTTCTAAGAAATTGATTTATAGAGAAATATAGAAAAAAATGATTATTATATTTATTTCTATTAACGATAAAGTAATTGCAAAAGTTAATAATTTATTTTGTTATTTAATTTTGTTTAAAATTTATCAAAATTACTTATGGGTATATAATGTAATTAAGCTTATCAAAAATTACAGATGCACCAAACAATTATTTTGTAATAATTTTTAATCGAATATAATCTACACGTACATACATATACTTATTAATTATCTAAATATAAAGAAATTAAAATAAAAATCAATTATTAGAAATAGAAAAGAGTTGTTCAAAAATAAATTACTGGTAAGAAAAATAGGTCAGTGATAAAAAAGTAGATCAGCTGTACAAAAAAATAGTAATAATTTTATACGTACTAAATGTATTGAGAGGAAGATAGACAAAGGTGAACGTTCGATTCAAACGAGCTCAACGTCGGTACTGTTTATACCTCTCGGTGACTTCTAGGAAATTCGTTAAATATAAAATACACATAAAAAACATAAATTAATTACCGGCTTAGTTAAGCGTTTAATCTTTTGTTTACGTTCGTCTATCTCCGTCGCTCCTCGGCCGGTGTCAACAACCATTAGATTTGTAATTGACCTTCGTGTATGTTCGATAATTTTCGAATGTATTCGTAACTACTTTTCGATTATAATCGTTAATCTTCTTCGAGCGTCGGAAGGTGAAACAATAATATTAAGAATATGTCATTTATTTCGCGTCGCGTATATTCCTGTGAGTGTTCTCTTCTTATGCAAGTGATATGCATACGTGAGTGAGTGTGTGTGTGTAGTGTTGAAAAGTGATATATACATATATGGATACCTGCAATTATGGATATGGATATGCAGCATTGGATATAAGGACAAAGTACATCGAAAGTAAGTTGACCGTAATTTATAACCTTTTTAACATTTAACCACGCGTGATTGGATTTTCGGTAAAAAATCTAATAGGTAATCGTAACGTTAACGTAGAATTTTTTAACCGGACATTGTATGTATGTGTCTATATTTAACACTAATAAATTTCGCTGAAGGGATTTAAAACTGATCTCATGTCAGATTTATTTCATAATGATGCATAATCAACTACACCTCGGCAAGTGACTTTTTTACCAATAATTATTGAAAACACCTAAAAGAATCATTGTCAAATGATTGTACTTATACGAAAAACATCTGAGCAAAATTTCATCGCAATTGGATGAATAGTTTACGAACGCATACTATACACATTCATTTTTATATATATATATATAAGTATAGATTGATTAGAATTTCAAAGACAGTATTATTTAAATAGATAAATATGTAGTGTATAAATTTGTTTTTTGATATTAATTTGATGATTTTTCATTTTTTATTTCTTCAATTTTTTCACATTTTATTCTATCCTATAAAACAATCTTCAAAGTAAATTTTCGTGGAATATGCCTATTAACATTATAATGATTATTCTCACTCATGTTAGTAAAAATGTCCATCTGAACATTTTGTTATGGAGATTTTAACCAATAAAAATAATCAAGACAAAAATAAATTCAAAGACGGCATGACTATTGGCTCAAAAGTTTTTCAATTTGGTTTAATATGTTCGCGACGGGGTGTATCACCGGTGGTACACGTCAGTGTCAATCTAATGAGGAGGTGATTATTGTAAATAACAAATTTATTCACATATTTATATACATAAGAGAACTATTTCTATTTGTGAATTTTTTTAAAACATTGTATAGACAAAGCCGGTTGGTTATCGCAAAGAGGGCCCGTCGCGAACGTGTTAAACGAATAAAAAAAAAAAAAAGAAAAGAAATAAATGTACTCTCGAGAACTTGAATGAGGAGAGGAGTTCACGATGTCCGTTCAGTGGTTTATTTTATTCTTAATTAAAGACAAAAGATATTTAATCAGTTGCATTATAATCGTTTATCACAAACTCACTAGAGACAAAAACGTTTTATTTTAACGAACAATAGCGTGTATTGCTTACGTATTCGTAGAATACTTTACAATAGAATATTATCTCGAATCGTTAAATAAACCTATAGGATATCTACGATTAGTCATGCTTGCATAAAAATTCTTTTACCCTTTAAACTTTCGTAATATTTTCACTAATTTATTTTCATTTAAAAATGATTCCTCTCGAATGATACAGATGATATACCGGAAACGAGGGTTGGCCAGAGGTAAAAGTCTAATTTCCTGGTCTGTTGGATTCTATCGTTGAGATTCTTTAAGGGGGAATATTTCGACAGTCATTTCTGTAGGATTATGTAGAGAAAAATATTATTTTTAAGTTTCTGCAATATCTGAGCAATACATTCGATTCAAACATTCGATGAAGAAAAGAACAAAATTTTGGTTACTATAATTTATGAATCTCAATATTGATGAGACATAAATCAAAGTGAAGAAGTAACTTGAAATAGTACAAGAACAATTTCTGCAACGAAAGTCGAGACCGATATGCTCGATCGATAATAACGAAGTTCAATCTACTACCTTGCGTTATAATCGAGAATCATAAATAAGTTTAGGGTCATGAGTCATGATCTCGTAATGTCGATGTGAACATTTCATCTTCTTTCAATCTCCAATCAATAGAACTTTTTAATGGTCTTGATGGACCCCTGCTTGCAACTGTGTAGAATTTAAAAAAAAAATTGGTATCCTGTCAACTTGGCTCTCCCCTTGTAAGATGATCCTAACAGCAAAAAATTCTAAATGATCCGAAATGTGGTCTACATTAAGATGTATACTATGCGTATTCCGAGAAATGTGTGCTTTTTGCATAAAAAATCAAAATGTGAAAAAGTCCGAAAAAATCATGTTTTTCCATAAATCTTGGCTTATATCTCGGAAACTATATGCTATGAGAATAATTTCAATTGGGTTTAAAAAGATAATTCCTTTTAAAAGGGTCACTGGTACTGTTCACGACTGATAAGTTTTAACGTAAATTTGAGTTAAATCGTTGAATCGCGTTATTTTTGTTGTCTATGGGTAATCTAATATCTCGCATAATATTGACGCTCAAGCAATGAACATCACCATCATTTTTTTTTTTATTCTTCGGTATAAGAGTTCTCGTTACTAGGTCTTCATCGTGAAGAACCTGTTCATAAAATGCTCAACCACGACGACGACGACGACGACGACGACGTTTCGTTGCTCTTCTTTTAGGTTCTCTTGAGTGCTCTTCCTCCTTCCCCCCTCTCGACAGTAACCACTTCGATACTGTCTAGTAATACTCTTGCCGACGACTGCTCATTCACTCTCTCTTTCTTTCTTATTTTTGAAATAAGATTTTAATATGAACACGATACGCAATTCGTCGTTTCTTTCTTATTTTTGAAATAAGATTTTAATATGAACACGATACGTAATTCGTCGTTTCTTTTTTTTCCATTTTCTTCAACTGTCTCTCCCTCTTTTTGATATTTCAAGTACCATGCCCGGACACGTACATATACTTCTGTAGAATATGTGTATGTGTACACCCCCTTTTATAGAGTATGCCTCCCGCATTGTACGCGACCATGGGTACTTGATCATTCGCAACGCTCTGCACATTTCGATTAGTTCTCGTCTGGGCGCCCACTTCTTCTCTTTTATCCTATAATTTTCACCGATGCTTTTAAAAAATAAGAGAAATTTGAAAAATTGTATCATTTATTTCTCATATACTAGGTCGTCCCAAAACTTTATCACCAAGTTTCTTTTTTATTTTGTTATTTTTTACAAATTATGAGTAATGTAGAATGTAGGAGAAAATGGATCGAAATTCAAATCACGATTAAAGTATAGTTGAAGAGAGATCTTTTCAATGGTTTAGATTTATAAAATGGCCATCTTTAATTAAACGTCATTCGGATTAGTTACAGCAGCTTTTTTTATCGTCCTACATAAGACTTTATAGCGCAGTTTAGACTGACAAAAAGAACCTATCACCTTTTCCTTCATATTCTCTAACCCTCGGCATGGCATAAGCATCGATTACTGTCGATTTAATTTAATATCCCTTGTACCCCACCCCCGTCTTATTTTTCTTTTGTCACTTATATTGGACCTTTTCTCGTTGGCATTTGAAAAGGTTCAACAAACAATAAGGGCCTCTCGTTCATTTCTTATTTCCTTTCTATTAGATGGCGATACGCATTATGTTTAAAGAAAGGTACAATTGGAAGGAAAGGTAACTAGAAGTAGAGTAGTATTATACTTCAAATTTGAGTGTACTGATAATTATTTGAAAAGAATACAAAAATAATAATGTTTAATTATGTTTCAAATTGTTTTCTTTTACCATGTATAAGTGTGCATGAGTATCTCGCGGAAGTTCATATAGGCGTCTAAAAGATAAAACGTGAAAAAATATAAAAAAACGTTCTTTACATAAAAGGAGAAAATACCAAGGACCAAGTATTCGATCCAATAATGAAAATTCCTAGAATTGTTTAAAAATTTGAAAGAAGGATCTTTAAATATAGATCTTTAAATAACCGATAAGTAAACACGTTAAATGAAGTTCGCGTCCCCATTTCTTACATTTTTAAGGGCAATTCGATTTAGATGAAACTAATGGTTCCAATAAAGCGGGATGTTTAAATGAAGTTTTGATGAAATAGCTAAAGAGAGAAGAAAAAAAAAGGGTGGAGATAGTGCTGCCATCGAAGAGATTTACGGCAAGAGAGAGAAGCCGTTCATTCGTTCGGGGAAAATCCTCCTCCTCTCTCTCTCTCACCCTCAGTCTCCACGCCAAGAGAAATCGATATCAGACGCAACTTTCACCCCTCTTCCTTTTCATCGACCCCCCATTGTCGTCGTGCTACCGTGCTACACGGCAGCTAGCACCGGCACGAAATTTCCATGTTAAAATGCATTGCTAGCATTCCAGTTAAAACTTTCTTCGGAATGTAATATAATTTTTGGTCTACAAAGTCAACTCAAAATTCATACCTACAAATGAAAAAGAAACTATTGTAATTCCGTTAATTTGGATTCTTTTTTTCTGTTTTTCTTTTTGCAGTAAAGCGAGTTTTTCGGCACTCTATATGTTATAATTTGCATTTTTAAATGAATACTATTAAATTATAAAGCAAAAAGTGTATCAATAAAATAACATCAGCATTAAAACAATTACTGTGTGAAAAGATCCGAATTTGGGTGATAAATTTTGATTGCGTAAAAATGGGGCTCCTGGACTACGCTACACGCGCAACAAGCTGTTCCGATACATTTTATCGATGTAAACACACGCCGCGATATTGTTGTGTAGGTGAGACGATATAATACGAGAGAGAGGAGAGAGAGAGAGAGAGAGAGAGAGAGATAGAGAGAGTGCTTGGCCATGTGGTGGCATGCTCCTGTCAGAAGGGTTCCGGTTATTCTGGTTCTGGCCTTCGGCTTTCGAGCACCCCAAAAAAGCAGATCTGCCGGAAAAAAAAGGATGGAAAAGAAGAACGTAAGGAAAGAGAGATAAAATCATTAAGAGGAATATACAGATGAGAAAAATAAACTAGTTGATACGTTTAATCGGTGATTTTGCGACAATATCTTCTTCATCTATCAATTTTAATTAGATAGAAAGGAAAATGAGACTGCAAAGAAAAATGGACTTTTTATTAAAATAATGAAAAATAACTGTTCCACTCGGATTAATTAGAATCAATAATTCGTTAGGGAAAAATATAAAAGTTCACTGTGGCATAAAACAACGAAATAAAATGAACACTTCCGGTTCCTGCCTGGTAATGGTACATTATTAAAGTAGTACAATAAAAATGAACTCTTTCCTATTCGAGACACGCACACGTACCAACGAAGAGAACGAAGCGTGAAAATCATTGTCAAGTTCATGACATTTATATATGCACTATAATTATGCAAAATAAAATTGACTAAATCACATATAAAATATTATAAAATATCCTTTGAAAAAAATAATGAATAAGAAATGTTAGAATTATTGAAGAATCAAATTTGTTCGTTCTAGGATCGTAGAATCAATGTTAGAAAATGATCACCCGTGAGAACACATCTGGCATTTACTTAAACCCATGACCCTATCTTTTTTGTGGACTATAGTTTGAATCATAGATGTATCAAATAGGAGGGATGGGTTCGCATTTTATCATGAATCTATGTTAATGTTGCAAACAATCAAATATTGAACAAATTCTATTGAACAAAATGTAATTGTAAATATTTGTTTTAACTGAGAATTGTCTAACAATAAGATCAGAACTCATTTCCTATTTTTATTCGTTACATTATATTAACTATGAGAAAAAAGAAAACATAAAAATATGTTATAGCTTAAAGATGTCTACGAGTCTTCACAAATCATTTCCTCCCTCGACTTTAGACTAACAAGTAAGTTTACATGGAAACTTTTTTTTTCTTTCTATACACCTAAATTTACGAGTTGGGCATAAAAGTAAACGTAGGAAGAAGCAAGCGTCTGAGAGATAGGAAAAATGTATAGCAGGAGAAAGCTATGAAACATGAAAAATAATATTTTGACTAGTAGAACCGAATTGAGAACAACCCCCTTCTTCCAACGTGTTTATTACCGTTGATTGATAAATCTTTCGTATCATTTTTTAACCGCACACTACTATCTACAGCTACTCATGAAAAAATCAACACGAGCTCATTGACCTTTCATTTAATAACGCGTATCGATATTTTATTTTAATTTTCTATTTTCTCGAGAATATTATAAAATTTGGTTTACTCGTCAGTTAGTTCGTAAGCTTGCTGATTGTTCGACATACGACACGATAATATGTACTTCTATCGGTTTTTCAAATCTCCCCTCAAAACATCGAAAAGGGACTTCCCCGTCCCCAAACTATTCTCATTTACACTAGAATAATCCGAGATCAGAAGGTATCAGCAAATATGTGATTTGTATACCTGCGATCCTGAATTGAAGAATCTTTCGTATATATGTGTATTTCCATTTGAACGACTCCATTATATTCGACTTGTCATATTGTGGCGAACCGTAGCTCTATCCTACAATGAACAGGAATACTTAAACCATCCTACGTAAAATTCGATAAATCAGAAATCGTTTCAACTACGCTTTTATAAAAATATGCGAAGAATTAGTAAACATTAAGTTAATCTATCTAAAATATTGTTGATATTTCGAAAGTTACGATTCGGAGTAGTAGGAGGTGATCATCCACCCGAGAAGTTTATTTGCCAATTAAGAGAGTAATAAGACGAGTTAAGGGCAATTGGAGAAATTAGTCGCGTGCAATGGCTCGGGGAGACTCTGTCGTATTGTCATCAGTCTGAGAATTTCAAAAGAGGCGCTATGAGAAGTAAAGAATGGAAAAACAAAGTTAGACGAAAGAAAAAGAAGGAAAAAAAAATCTCAGAGAAAAAAAGATGATAGCAGCTTCGTTAAATTTTCCATGGACACAAAGAGACCAGTTCTTTGTTAGCCTCTCCTCAACACCTTAGAAATGCTTTTATTATACTTCTACTCTCTCTCTCTCTCTCTTTCTTCTATATATCTTTTTTGCACGCTCACCCCTCGGTCTTCGTGCAACTCCTTAGATCGACCAAATTTCTAACACGTACGAGTTACATTTTACGTGAGTTTTCTAACTTAACAATTGAATGATTGAATTTATGAGGAAAAAAAAAAAATTCTTTTTTAAATAAAATTAATTGGGAGAATCATTGAAGTGTTCGAAATTGGAACATTGACAACGAAGAGGGATGTTAGAAAAGGTAATTTTCTTAAGCTTATAAATCGACGATCAATCCGATATCGGTCTATTATTATGTGTTTTTTAACGTTGCTATGGAAACCCTTCAGCAAGATAAACTTGGCTTCGAAGAAGGTAAATGTTACCCTCCTGGTGCGTTCACGAAGGGTGCTTACAACCCCGTAACGATTTCCTTTTCCAACGTTAAACCGCATGACGTCAAACGGTGCACCTGGCATCGATGAGGAACTCATTTAAAGGACGATTAATGAACAAAAAACAAAAGAAGAGAAAAGAAAAAAAAATTATATTTTGATCCAATGAAAAAAGGATCATTTAGGAGAATTATTGGACAATTCTTTGACATTTCTATCTACCCATAATTGTTAAATAAATTGATAATTATGTTGAACTTTTTTTAATGTGATAATTTTGGATGTTACTGTTAAGTGCAGTTTAAATTTACCTTGCAAGGTTCCTTGCTCTTAGTACGACAAAATCCTGGCATCTTGATACCACCGATAGGTATCTTCTTCTTCGGCTTATGCTCCTCGGATTCTAAATCAGATGCAGGTGCAACACCGGTATGTTTAGTGTTCTCAGCGTTCAACATCTTCTCCCTCTCCTCCTCCGCGATTTCCTTTTTGTCCATACTTTTATCTTTGTCCAGATCTGCTTGGCTCATCGTCGTTCACCACTCAATAAACATAAATAAACATTTATTATATAAAAAAAGGGTTAATAGTTCTCATTGAATCGATATTTCTTTATTCCTACTTGCTTCTTTCATTTAGTGAATTTTGTCGTATTACGAGCGATAGCTTCAAAATTGGTTTATTCCGTATACTTGAGAGTATATATTTATACGTTTAATTGTCTTATTGACTTTTACATAAACTACTTGGTAAAAAATTAATTTGGTTGATCCGACTTTTATATTAACTTCTAATTGTAAGTATTGTTTCATTGGTCTTGTATATTAACTACTATGCATTGTCTTATTGATCTTTTATATAATCCACTAGAAGCCGTGTTACTCGTAGTTTAGTTGTATTACTGCGAAAAAATAATATAGAAAATCGTGGCAGGACGTCACATTATTAATGATTGAAAAATTAATCTTTAAAATACTATCCAATAAGAATGGAGGATAATAGGACTCTGTCATGAATAAACAATTGGAAAAGTACGTTATACCGTTCTTATTATATTATCCAGTCTCGGGCTTGGTTACAAGACCAAGAGGATTTCTATTGTTATTATTAAATAATTTAATAAACGTACATTACGCGTTTTTGTTCGACAAAACGAATCGTCGTGGTTCTTCAATCAGCTAAATTTAATTACATTTCCTGCATCTGATTTAAACCAATTCATCGTTGCAATTTAAAACTCTTATTAAACTATACGATATGTGTCATTAGTCGGAAATAGTAACAATATTACTGTATGAGATAAATATAGAATAAATACAAACAGATGTAATATTTTCTATTTAATGTACGTGCAAGAGTGTAGTAAAGAGTAATATTATTTTCAGTCGATAGACTATGCAACGAATATGTGTAGATAAAATGCGAGTTCGAGGACCGGTAGCATACAATCGATCGATTTACGTCTGGACGTCTCGACGCGCCTAGTATATACCTACCTCTATACTACACCTTTCACGAACGTACACAACAACAATTTAACTTAATTTATTTTTCAACTTAATCCACAACTAACCGGCTGATATATTTTAGATAGTATACGGTTCTAGAATTGATGAGAACATTTTTACGAGGACCTTCTAAAAAAATCTCTACACATTATCTCTACCGGTATTTGTCTCTACCTATACAAATAGAACAAGAATCATATCTGCCATTTGAAAGGAAGGAAGAAAAACGGTTGTAGATACAAGGCTTCGGATTCTATCTTTCTCTACAGTAAATAACAGTTTCATCTTCTTCTTCTTCTTATTTTTACAACTATTTTCAATGCTTTTCATATTCTCAAATTCCAACAAACCTTGACGAAATCAAGCAATCAAGAGAAATGTTTTGTTTCATTGAGAATAACAATTTAATTCCACGATATCGGAATAATTCGACATTTTTTTATTTAAAAAAAAAATAAATAAATAAAACGTGCTTACCTCTAATATTCGATAGCGTTGATCATCCGAGATTAACATTAATTATTCACGATAATTTTCTTCTCGTTATTCTTCTTCTATTTACGATAATGAAAAATCGATAGAAAGAAAGAAAAAAAGATAGAGAGAGAAGAGTAAAGGGTGCAAATAATAAAATGTAATAAAATAATCGAAAAATGAGGTTTTCCTTCAAATACTATAAACTCGCGACAACGACAAGCGTGCAACTGAAACATCCGTGGACAACGGACGCAACGGCGTTGTAAAAGAAGCGCGCTGCGGTATCAGCCAACTAGGAACTCGAATTATTCATAGTTCACCTAAAATCTGCTAGTGGCGCGACCACATTAACTCTATCGGTTTCGCGCGCATGTCTTCGACACTTTATTTTTACTAACATAAATTCTATCCTTCTAGGAATGTAAAGAACGAGTCTTTTGCAGAAATCTATGGATTCTAGCATTCAATTTCCCGTTTTTATTTCGAAACAATGTTTTATTTTCTCTTTTAAGTTCTATATCATACAAAAATAAAGAAACATCTTCGGACCTCTGTCGGACAAGTGAAAAAAGAAAATACGAAAAGGGCATTATTTTTGGAATAATTGATATTTTATTATTATTATTCTAATTGTAATATTAAATTATAATAATTATAGTTTTTATACCTTATGTACGATGATATTATTTAACTGTCAGGAAAGGAAATAAAAGTCAATGATATGCTTGTTGTGTTTTATATAAAAAACAAACTGCAATAAAAGTTTAATTCTCGAAATCAAAGAACAAAGAACCACAATTGTATCCTTTTATTTTTTGTAAATACTTTTTATAAATATTGCCAAATTTACTTGAATATTAAAAAATTAACAACATTTTCCTTTCGATGACAAATTTGTACAAGTCTACATTGACAAGAATTTATTTTTAAATTGATTTTTGCTTATATATTTACGTGGTGACGTGCGCGCGTGATCTTTCTAAAACTAATTTTTAAATATCATATATATATTCTCACTCTTTGAAATAAATATCTGTAATTTAATAAAAAAAATTATCCGCAAAATTTATATCTCGAATTAGATAAAAAAAGTTAAGAAAAATTTAAAAAGGTCAGTGATTTTCAACAAGCGCTGCAGTCTCCTCAATACATTCCGTATTCGCGTTAGTTCATATGCACTGACATGATGACAAGCAATTGTTTTTATTGTCAGAATGATAATGTGAAATTGTGAAGGTATTGAGATCGCGTTTCCACGCGAACGGTAGTACACTTACAATTAGTTGGTAAGTATCGTAAAAATTCAATGAAATCTTAAAATTTTCTATCTTTGTGATTTTTCATTGAACAAAGACGATATCCTTCTAAGTCAAATGTCCGCTCGCGATTATAGGTTATGTGAGTCCGAAATTAATTCCGTTGTACGCACAAAGTGGCGGATACGATGGGACAGGGAACAGAAACGTGTACCGACAGACCTACTGAAGTTAGTGTTATTAGATTTGTATCTAGAAATCATACTATCGAAGAAATCGCACCAAAAAAGGTAAATCTTACTTACTGTCTCTTCGAGCAAGTTCAATGACCCTCAAGTCAAAACAATTTACATTCAGATTCTATTGTCAATGAATATGATTTATTGTACACATACATAGATATCAATTTTATAATAACATTTGTTCTATACTTTTATACACGAGTGTTATTAAGAATAAAATTATTTTTAAAAAGAAAGCTTTTGATAATATTTACAGGAAGTATATACATGCAAACAACGGGGCTGTGGAAAAATATTCACCAACCAAGACGAATACAAAACGCATGAAGCACTCGAATCTTTAAAAATAAGATTTATGTAAGTAATTACGTTTTTTTTTAAATATATAATAAATCTTTTTCTTTATATTTTTTTGCTATTAAAAATAATTAAAAATGTTTCATTACTAATTGTTTATTTATTCGATAAATCTGAATAAATTTAACTTGTTCTCAAATGAAAATAATAATTTACTTTGATTTTTATTAATCGTCAGCTGTCGCGAACCAGGATGTGGAGAGGAATTGTCTGATCCTGGTAGTATGTGGCGTCATTATCAAGAATGGCATAACAGTGAAACTAATGTTTTTGCTTGTCCTTATACAAATTGCGGTTCCGTACACACAACTAGTTGTAATCTTGAAGAACACATAGAAAGTTGTCATCGTCAACCTCCCACCCTACCAACCGAACCAGAAATAATATGTTTTGAAGGTCCTGATAATGCGATAGAAGAAGATACTACGCAAAATAGCGAGGATGGAAATTACGATAAAAAAAGAAATGACAATTTTTCTTTAAATGTAACGGATTACAATAATAAAGGAGACAGTTTTAATAGGCACAACAGTACAATATCACAAACAAAAGATTTTTCTCACGATCAGAATAACGTTACTGCCAGTTCAAAGAACGAGGAATATTCTATGAATAACGAATGTTTAAATAGAGCTAATAAATTTCCAAAGAATAAGGATTTACTGATAACTAAAGAGAATTTTTTAATCAAATACGATACTGTCCCTTCTAAAACTGGGGAAGTATTATCAGTTGAAAATTCTCAAGATAAAAATAATGTAGTATACATCAACGGAGATGTAACCATCACTAAGAATATCAAAGGCGAAGTTAATAATATTAATTTACAAAATCAGGAACATAGAATAGATTTGGGAAATTTAGAGAGAGTGTTTAGAAGCGGATTGGAACAGGAAAGTTCGAAAATAGAAGATAGTGCCATCGAAACTAATAGCAATTGTTCAGACGACGAAGAATATATGCCAAAGAAACAGCGGATGTCTCGGTATAAACAAGAAATATATAAATGTGATTTCATTGGTTGTGGGAAAAAGTACAAATACTTGTCGCATTACCGTCATCATCAAGACAGTCATAAATTAGTAACCAACTCTCCTAGCACAAATACCAATAAATGTATTCCAAAAGTGAAACAACAAGGAAGGGCTTCCACCATTAGCTTTTTCCTGTAAGAATTAATATCTAAAAAAAGACATATATATATATATATATATATATATGTATTATAATATATGCATATATAATATTTGTCTGGCATGACTCCCTATATATTTTTGTTACAATTAGGTGCAAGATGCCTGGTTGTGGTGTACAAGTAAATAGTGTTACTGGCCTATGGCAGCATTATCAGGACAATCATGCCAATACAAAGTCTCCGGTAATACAAGCTGCTAAAAATAACGAAGTATTTCGGTAATATATGCTTCGTCTAAACATTTTCAAAAACTTGTTAAACATTTAAATTCGATTTGACTTATTTTTATTACAGATGCAAAACTCCTGGATGTGAAATAGAATTTAGTACAACGTTAATGTTATATAAACACTTTAACGAAGTTCACTCTAACAGTTCTATCAACAATGTTAATTTAAATACAAAGACTGGTAATGGGAATAGCTTTCATTTTGCGGAAGTTTTTCCAGATGATGCTAAAACCCAACAAGGAAACTTTAAGACTGACTTTAAAGCCAACAAGACTAATATTACTTCTAATGACTATATAGAAGGTAACAATGATCGCATATTGTCGCCCATAGTTAAAGAAGAGTCTCGAGATTGATTCTAGTTAAACTAAAATCTTCTATTGTGACGTTACAAATTTACAAAATTCATTCAATTTTACAGAGAAGATAGTAATATTATTCTCGTCATTGTGAAAACAAAATATCATTCGTATCATATGTAGATCAATACAATATTTAACTCATCGTTATTATAATTGGTCCGATAAATTTTAAATATAATACCAAAGTATATGATCTCTGTAAAATATTTTGAATGTGATAACTAATCATGATTAGTATTTTGAAACGATTTAAAAAAAACAAAAATTGCTTAATAAATTCCACAGCACGAAGAAAAAGAAAAAGAAGTGTAAAAAATTTGCGCAAATTTAAGTCTTAGGCAAGCATTTTTCTAATGCGAAATAAATTTAATGCATAGAAATTCGTCAAATTCACATCATTCGATATAAGTAATTGATCGCTGTAAACAATATCATCCTTCTGCAGCTATTTACACCTAAGATTTAAGACTTCTCACTTTCCATATTAATTTGTACTATTTTATATATTTATCATTTTGATGTAACTTATATTCCGTATAATATTATAGTTCTAGTAGAATAACGCATTATAAGTATTGTATAGTGTTTTTATTTGTATAACTTGTATGTTTGAAAATAAAGTGCAATAGTAGATGATAAAATTTCTTAATTATTATTATTAATTTATATCAGAATATTTTTTATTTAAAATAACATCTACCCAAATATAAGAAAGGTTTTATACCATTATTATATTATTGCGCGTCGACGCATGCGCAAAAGATTAACCTTATTTAAAAAAAATCTCGCAATATAGTATGGTAAGATGGTTGCGCAGAGTGTGGTGAAAGTAATGTACGAATAATCTATTTCATTCAATCTCTCAATTCAAATGTTTTTTAGTTTTGATTAAAGTAATTTAGTTAAACTATTAGAATATGGTTAAGGAGGTAAGTTTTAACGATAGAACAAAATTCATTATACATATACATTTATATCTATACTTATGTATATATGTATATATATATATATGGATATATATATATTTATGAATGATTTGTTTATAGTTGAAAGTAAAAAAGTCATCTCATGAACTCGCGTACCGCACCGAACATTCTCGTGGTAAATAAATATTTTTCCTATCAATCAGATTTGTTTTTATTTATTTACTATAATAATAAATTAATATTATTCATTAACTTTGTCCGATAACTTTGTACATGCTTATAAAACATGATCACTTGGACAACGATAAAGATGCATGTATTCTATATTTTATCATTTTATATATTTATACAATTTATAATATTTTCATATTTATATGCGTGAACTTTGATTTTAGGAATCAAGATTATAGCGGATAGACCTATAACTTGTACTGCATGTGGAAATAAAATTATTGCTAAAATTGGAAAAATTTTTACCAATCCTGTGATAGGTACTTTGTTATGTGAAGTAAGACTTTTTAAATGATATTTATTAACCCTTTACAATTATAATTTAATGCATTGAGCTACGTGCCAAAGTTGAGGTTATATTTTGTACTTATTAAAATTTTGGCTTATTAGATTTGCCCTGAGTTGGTAATTGAGTCTCGCACATCGCTATAACACAAGGGATTAATATTGTATTGTACTACAACTGTATTCATTTTAACAATGTTCAACTTGTTTTATTAGAAATGCTGGGTCCATTTCAACGATACAAACTTTTCTTTCGATGAAGACAACCTAAATAAGTATTGTTACTTATGTGCTCATGAAAACAGTCTATTCTATTGTGGATCATCTAATTGCAAATTTGCATTTTGTAAAGTAAGTTTACATATATAGTATATCTAGTTTATTACGAATAATCAATTTTTCATTATTTAATTTGCAGCAATGCATTAGGAGAAATGCTCCCTTGTGTCTTTTGGATATAAAGAAAAAAAATTGGAAATGCTTCATTTGCGAACCTAAACCATTGTGGGAATTACGAGCAGTTTGTGATTTCATTATGGATTGTCTTGAAAAGTAAATATTTATAATATTCATTAATTACATTGCATATTTAAAATCCCAAAATATGAATTATGAGTAAATAAATCTAATCTTCTGTTTCAGAAGAAATAAAATAAAATCTATGCAAAAGGAATTCGAGAAGCATGATTCTAGGTTACCGCATGAAAGATATCAAAGTTTACGAGCTAAACAAATGCAAAAAGCTCTAAAATCGATATGCGACAACGAAGAAGAAGAAGATGATGATGATTTTGTAAAAAATAGACCTTTTTATAGCAAGTCTATTGAAAAAAAGGAAAGTAATATGACAACTAAGAAAGATACTAAATCTAAAAGTCAAACTTCAATTCAATTGTTTAGTAATACAAGTTCGTCAAGTAATTCGAGCGATAGTGAAATCATAAGAAAAGAGTCTTCGAAAAAAGGCAAAGATGTAACAATATCTTCGTCATGCAGTTCTAATTTAAATAACAAACAAAACGAATCGATTTCGAGAATGAAGTATAGACGAAGCGCAAGTAAACGAGATAAAATAAACGTTAATAAGATTTCAAATAAAGATGAAACAATTGACTCGAATTCTGAATCCAACGAAGAAAGTATGGAAGATGGTAAAAATAAAAATAAAATGCATCTTGATAGAAGTAAAAGAGAAAAATTGTCCACGAAACAATCTATCAATGAAGAAGTTTTAATATCGCAATCTTCCATTAATACTGATTCCAGCTCTGGTAAGGAATTTGAGAGGACTAAATTGGTTCGTAGCAATGCTGACTCGTTACGTAAAATAAATAAAAATGTTAATAAAATATTATCAAAAAAAAATATTATCAATAAGCAACAAGGCAAATACTTCAAGTCTAACATAGCAGAAATCTTGGACGAATTGAAACAACAATGTTCAGTATTTGAATTGCAAGCCCAGCATATTGAAAATAAATTTAAAAGGAAGCCCATGTACATGGAAGACACAGATAAAATCATATATAAATCAAAAAGTGCTATTAATAAAATAATTACGAAATTCAGTAGTTACAAGGAACATTTAAATGATTTTTACAAAACATTTATATCGTCAGTTAAAGAGGAAGAAGAACACGAAAGTTCAGAAGATGATACAACATTAATGAGCAAGAAACTTCATAAAAGGAAATCCATTGATACAATAGATAATGATAAAAAAAGTGTCATATCAGATTGTGATAGTGAAATATTTTCAGAGAATGAATCTACTAAAAACAAAGCATCAACAGAAAAGGTGGAAAGTAATATTTGTGAAAATAAACGTTCTGGTTCTGTAGAATCGAGAGTTAGTAAAAATGTTTCACCGATATTAGGAGGTAATCAACAAAATAGGAAGACTTTGATTAAATTATCGAATAATGAAGTAATAAAAGATAATATCAACAGTAAAGAGTGTATAGAAAATGATGATGATGATGATGATGATGATGATGATGATGATGACAATTTAACCAAAAACTCGAATGTCACAAAATCTGAAAATATTTCAAATAAACTTAAAACTACGATACCATCTAATGTTACTTCTAACTTAACAAATGATTCGTTAAATGATATATTTGACAGCAGTTTGAAATTAAACGAATCTGATACAGCGGCAGTAAACGTCCAAGAAAATAAAGATATTCAGAACTTTAATACTGATGAAAGTCGAGAAGAGAGTAATGAAAATTCTAATACATTTAAATGTAATGAACCAAAGGAAAAGGTATCATTATCAGATAAAAAAGAACTTGATTTTTTGGGAGAAGATGAACAGGACGAAAATAGTATATTTCGAAAGAAAACGCCAGATATATTCAAATGTAATAAATCTGGAGATGACTCGGACGAAACTATATTTAATGAATATCCCAGTGAAAAATCTAATATTGATAAACCTAACGAAAAAGTATCAGAAACACTTGCTAAACAAGGCTCCAATAAATATGATTCGGATACTTCGAATACTTCTAATATTTCTGATATATCGTTTGGTTCAAAAAAAGTATCAAACAAGTCAAAAGGTTCGATAGATTCAATCGAGCAAAATAAATCTAATGTAACTAAAGAAAACACAAATACTAATAACGAAAAAGACAACAGTACAATAACTTTGTCAACTATGGAACTAACATCGGATAACATTGAACAGCATAACAATCTCACAAAGGAGAAATGCTTTTCCGTGGAAACAAATATATTGGATGCAAAAAATGATAATGAGAAAGAAGAAGATATTAAAAATGCTCTTTTGGAATCTGATTCAGATGATTCCGTTTCTTCATCGGGAAATAAAAAAATAGAAATTAACAATAAAGAACTCAATAATAAAGATTTAAATAAAATCCAGTTGACGACGCTCGACAATGATAGTACACAATCCAACGATTTATTTAAATTGCAAATGCAAATGAATAATAATAAATCTGAGAAAAAGGAACTAAGGAAAAAACGTAATTACGATTTGGAATCAGATTCATCTGTAGGATCTAGAGTAAAAAGGAGAAGACTTCAATTGACTAAGAATTATTATTACATAAATGATAAGAAATTGAGAATGATATGTCACGTAAAATTAAACTTATTAACGGATGATGTTTTAAATCAATATAAAGACGCATTGGAAAAATCTAAAGAATATCAAAATAATAAGAAAATCAACAGGTACTAATTAACGTTTCTACATATTTTTAACAATGTCTCCAATAAGTGTAACTCGCTATTTCTGTATTATTATTATTGTTATTATTATTATTATTATTATTATTATTATTATTATTATTATTATTATTATT
>JACGTP010000294.1:0-18194 GCA_023678845.1 Mischocyttarus mexicanus
GGGAATAACTTTTGATTATCTTCTTTGGATCTGCTTTTGGTTTTTTTAAATGTTTTGTTTTTTCGTCGATCTCAAATCGATGGAGCAAGCCTTCCCTTTCTCTCCTAATTAATTTCAAATAATATTAATAATTCATCGAAATATTACAAAATAGTTGATAAGATGGTTTAGTAATAATTAATGTCGTTTGTTATAGAAGAATTTAGGTAACACGGACAATTCTTGTCATAAAAGGTTCTTTTTAATTTATGTCGATTAAAATCTTAAGAATACTGATATATCAAAATATCTATACGAAGCCTCGGCATTATCGTAAACTATGGCGACGTTAATTAATACTAAACCTGATATATTCCAAATAAATTTACATCCATCTTTCTTTTTCAGGACACATTAAACAACATAGTCCATTTATAGTCTCAGACATTTTCCCATAAATTCGAATTACTGAGAAATTATTTATTAAGTTTACCAAAAGTACGGTTCTATATGTAGATTAGAATAATAATAATAAAATTTCTAAGGTTATGTTTCTCGGATAATAATATCGCGCGCGGCGCTAGTGTATCATTTCCTTTTTTACAAAATATATATTAAAAAATAATTTATGATTTGCTAGAACACGTTTCCTCCTTTGTAAAATGTTATATTAATTAATTCTTTTTATTAGTATTGGGAATTGTTGTGGGGGCTGAGTCACTATGTATAGGTATACAACATGATTGCCACAATCTGCACGATTAATTATGTATACATAGACTTAAGTTTTTTTAAAAAAAAAAATGATAACTCTTAAAAATATTTGTTATTGGGCAGGTAATAATACTGCATAATAATATATAATTTTTCATAAATAATGAAAAAAAAAACGAGATGTCATGTTAACCATGTCAATTCCCAATACGAGACGCAACTAATCATGTTTGTCGGTCATATTTTTTTACGATTGAAAAGTAAAAGGACAAAGTTAATCTAATTCTAAGAGAAGAGTGCGTTCTCCATTAAAAGTCGCAAACTTTGTCCAAGTATTTTATTTTTTTCATAAAACAAAAAATAACGGAGTTATCTCGAGTAGTCATTTTTATCAACTCAATAAACTATAATTTACTCATCGAGATAAGCTGTATTATGTACTTATGTACTTATATAAGATTACTATAGTTGATACGCACCTTATTTTATAAATCTTGAAATAAATTAAAGATCGGAGGAAAAAGTTCTACGCTAAAAGAGAAAAATTGATTTATCGTTAAAATACGAAAAAACTTTTTCCCCATACTTGTATTAATCATACGGGATATTCGTTAAATTTATTTTCTCTCGATCAATAATTTAATCATTACTCCACGTGTAGTTTTATATAGAACAAAAAATATAGGGTGAAATTTTTGTAATTATACAATATTGTAAGCTTCTTAATCTCACTTATAAGATCTTGAAGTCTCACCAAGGGCGAATATTTCAATAATCATAAACCAAAGAGGAGGAAATACTGTTTGTAAGTTTTACATTCTTCGACCTTCTCTCGATCACTCCTCTTACCAGACTCCGAATGCTCTTCTCGACTACGACCACCACATGTATATATATTTGTGTGTGTGTGTTTTATTTATTGCGTCGAAAAATTAACTTTGCTTATGTTAATAATTTAGTAGTAGTAACACGTGTTTCCAACTAAAGAAAGTGCTCTAACGATATATAAAGAGAGCAGTTATAAAGAAATTTGTGAAATAATTGCTTACTTTGGTAATACAAATTAACATTAAATCAATTGAAATGTTTTCTTCTATGACATCATTAGAAATATTTAGGAAAGATTAAAAATATCGTTATTTTTAATAAATGAAAAAGTAAGAAACATTCTAATCTAAAACAATAGATCTGATAGTGACGATATCGTGGAACTCCCTCGTTGAAAAGATTCTAAAAGAGATTAGCTGAATTTAATTGATTTATGAAATACATATCTCAAACGTATTAAACATCATCAAAATACGATTGGTCAGAATTTTAAAGAAAACTAAGTTCAGTTAAGAATATTAAATTAATTGATTTTGGATAGTTATGAGGAATAAAAAAAAAGAAATAACGGTTCCGCAGGCTGTACCGGTTTTATTTATATTTTTGTTTGTTCATCTTTTTCCTTTTATTTCGCGCTTAATCTCTTAAAATTCCGCACGTCTTGTCGAACGACACGGACTAAACGATTTATTTTTTTACGTGATCGGAATATAAATATGATGAAAAAAAAAAAAAAAACAAAAAAAGAAAAGAAAAGAAACGTCGTGAAATTCGATATTTCTTTTCGAAATAAGATAAAAATATTCAAAACGGTTAAGAAATTAGAGAGAGAAAAAAAAGATTAGGTATATATGAATTGTAAAAATACTTCAGAGAGATAAGTGAACAGTTTCGATTGTTTATCTTATTAATATCATTCATAGCGATCATTAGGCATAGTTGAGCAAGAAAAAGAGCCCGTTAGATCATACCCCTGTAATAATTTACGATTGCTTTCGCATCGATGAATTCTTTCTTGTCATTCTTTACACGTTCATTACACGACCTTTGTGCGTGGCTTCTTGAAATGATATAATTGCGCCATCATTATATGCCGACCTACCTGTTTGTTCATGAAGAAACCAACATATCTAAACTCTCCTTTGAAGAAACTTTTTTTTCATATTAAAGTTGACGAGAATTTGTATTAATATTTCATAAATGTTATTAGAAGAATCGATCATTTTTATTTCGACGTACGCGACAATAAGTCACGGATGGTGACTTTTTCTTTGTTTCATTATTTTATCAAATAAAATATACTATTTTATATTTTGACAATGTTTAACAAAGATTCAACGTTAAATCATTTTCAAAAATAATCCTAGACAAGTTGAAACGTTGAATTATCAATTACTCAGCTTTACCTATTATATACCTGCTATATACTTATAATCATTTACAAATGGACGTATGAAATTAGCTGTACGTATTTATGATACATCGTCCATGACATCTTTGTTATGGGAATTATGCTAACGTCTGCAAATTAGTTGAAGCAAATGACGTTCTTTCTTTTCAATTTACGCACATTAATAATTTTTCTTATTGCTGTCAAAGTTTCTTACTTGGGTAGATAATATTTGCACCTTTCAAATATCCTACTGGGAGATATAAACCACGAGGGAAGACAAAATAATGCGGATAAAAAGAAAGAAAGAAAGAAGAAGATTTTTATTTAGTTTGGAATTCCCCCGAAACCTGTTACTCCTTCCGCGTAAACGCGCGCGGCAAACATGCACACGGATAATTTCTACTCGACAGTATAATGTTTTATTATAAAATAGATAATATTTGCTCTTTAAAAGGACATTTACAAATAAACACATTATTCGATTTACCTTATAAATAAATATATATTATTATTTAGAGGCACGGAGTATTAATATGACGCACCATCTTGGGACTTCGAAGAGGATGATATATTGACTAATTAACAATACAAAATAATGTCAAATATCTGATCGATATTGTTTAATATTCCAAGTATATTAATAGATATTTAATTGGTTAATAAATATATGTACTTTGTATTATTCTTACTTTAATAGGTATTTAATTAATTCTAATACGTTCATATATACACACATCAACTAGAATTTTTCATAGTATCGTTTAACTGTCGATTGACGACTATGGGTTTTATCGCTCTCTCTTCAAGTTATTTCATCAAATTTTATCCTTATCCGTCAGGTAAAAAACTTTTCCATTTCCAAAAACAGTTTCAATATTCCATTTATTCGGTTTTCAAGTTATTGCATCTTGAAAATGAGTGACAATAATAATGCGATTGATCGTGAGGTTCGTAAAAAAATCCGCTGATGCTATGAACATGATGCAGTAGTACGAGTATTGGTACACAAAGGTAATATCGGTAAAGGAACTAAACGTTGACAGTTTAAACGTTGATAGTTTGAAACCATTGAATAAGGCTGAAAATACAAAATATGAACAAAAGTTCTTTTACAATATGTTTGTATATTTTTAAATTATAACATCTATGTAGATCGTAATGTATAATTAAAGCGAACATTCATTATTAGCAACGTATTTTTACAGTCAATTAAATATTTATGCAGAAAATCATTCTCCCAGAACGTATATTCAATTGTTTATTTTTTAATAAATATTCCTTGAAATTCGGTACATTCATTCGTGCACGATGAATTGTATATAAAATGAATTCACTTGGAAATTAGTATTCCGGATTTTCTTTGACATTTATCTTATCGTTGAGACGATTATTGAAAGCTTCGAATTAAAAAATAGACAATTGAAAAGAAAAAATATTTTTGGAAATATCGTACGTCGTTGGAAAAAAAATGTATGAAAAATGCCTTATCTCTTAATTGCAGTAAGGTAAATTCTGACGCTTCAGTCAAGATGTTTGAAATAGAAAAACCGCAAATGAAAAAATAGTAATCTCTTATAATAAATAGCATAATCGTCGTCCAATGGCCCGTGACAATGTTTAAGGAAAATATATCAGAATTCGAAGTAGGAATAAATTGAGATTCCTATTTCTTGTTTCTATTTTAACGTCACGTGAGACGGTCACGTGAGTTTTTTTTTATATATACGAAACGATTAGCTTAAAAGTCTGGACCATAATCGATAAAACGTGGTGCGTCACGTGGACGGGCAAAATTTCCTAGAAGGAGCATACCAACGATCGAAAGGGGATTCTGTTCAAGTGCGAGCTACTTTTTCGTATAAATTCAATGATTTCGCTGACTAACAACAGGAAAAAAGTTGTAAGAAAGAAGGAGAGAGAAAGAGATAGGAAGAATAACATAAACGACACCGCCGAATCCGACAAAGGATCTACATTTTCAACAATCTCAAATGAAAAATCTAACTATTATCATAATTAAAAAATTTTATTGGAAACTTGTACGCGAAGATAGTACTATTATCCTTTTTCAAAATAATGCGTTAATATCCTATTTTCTGTTCGTTTATCTGAACGAAGCATGCATTCGCGATTATGTTAGGTAATCGAAGGAAAACTAATTAAATTTGTTAGTAGCTTTATTACTCGGAGGGAAATTAAAAAGAAAAAAAAGAAAAAATAAAAAAAAACACTTCCTTTAGATTATATCTAAAAGATAATATTAGTTGATGATAATCGATAAATATTTCCTGACGTCATTTAATCTCTCTTTCGTTCTTTTTCATTAATTTCTAATCCTAGGAATTAGTGTTGATTGATTGTCAGTATTAAAACGTTTCTTTCTCTCTCCCTCTCTCTCTCTCTCTCTTTTCTTTTTTCCTTTTTTGAATATGATTATGCGTCTGCCGTTAAGTCCCCATTTTGATGATCGAAGCTACCGTTCCTACATTACATGGAAAATCCGTTGACGTTATGCGGTTAATAAAGAACAGAAGAGGAAAAAAATGAAAACAGTATGAGATCTAACTATATGCCTGTTATTCAGGTGTATCATCCCATATCTCCTGTTTTACCATCACGTGAAGTAGTAAGGGACCTGTTGCTGGTAGCACGTGTGGGGTATAAACGACCTCCAAAGTAAGACTTGTATAGACAGCCGAACCACACTCGCTTTGGTCCAGTATTCTTCAAAGCTTTGACTCGTTAAAGCGGCTGACACGTTTTTTATTCACCCTACTATCAGAGAGAAAAAGAAGAAGGAGGTAGAGGATCAAGTGTAGGAGACTTTTACAAGATTTCGATATAGATTATTATAAATACTCGCGTTGTGTGCTCGTGTATTTCATTATTCTTATGATAAGTTCGCAATCAGTCGTGTCAGATTATTAAGGATTTCCTACTGATTTCTGACAAGAACTTATTAAGTACTCCTCCAGGTAACATTTTATTTTATTTTCAATTTATCATTACATTTCGTAAGACTTTTCTTTCTTCATTAAATTTCATTAAATTTATTTAATTTGATTATATGAAATAATGACATTAGTGATTGTTGATTTTGTAACTGCGATCGAAATTTTTCAATCTCATGATTTTCATATGAATTTTTGTAATTCTTGCGATTGTTAGGGTTTGAAAAATAATTTTTTTTTATTCAAATATTATTTATACATTTAATGTAACGTGCATTTTAATTACGCGCAATTATTAATTTTCTACATTTGAATATTTGAGTATTTTTGAGTATTTTATTAAAAAGAAATATTGTCTAATATCTTTCTCCATTAATTTGTTCGTAGAAACATTTAGTGCGTAAGTAAAACGGTGTTTTCTCCATTGCGACGTTACTCCTCTCGTTTGATGTTGCAAGAATGCATATTAGGAATTTCGACATTCTGAAGTCGCGGTTTTCTACAGCAGCGGTGGTATTTGTGTACCGGCTTCTAGTCAACCTAGTTTGTTTCTTCTTACGTTCAACGAAATAAAATAATATTTATTGAAAATATATCAATTGAATCTCCTTTTTTACAACAAATAGGATTTGGAGTTTTACTAGCATAACTCTTATCTGTTTTTTCTTCTTCTCTTTTCTTGTTATTTGAAATGATTTTTATTACTCATTCGTTTCACGTTGTTAACCTTCCTAAATCCATTTTATTTCAACTAAATTGTAGAAGATCCGTTTAGCAGACAGACGATCATATTCGCTATCGACAGTGAGATAACCACGAACGTATATAATTCCTCTTAACTTAAGTAGATTCGGAAAGTAAATCCCGACGAGCGAATGGAAAATTCAAGTCATTTCCTTATCGCCCCGAAGCGAAAAAAAAAGAAAAGAACTCGCTCGATCTAACCGCCGGCGTGATCACTCTCGAATGTTAATCATCTTACTTTTATCCCAAGGTTCTTTACCTTCCCGTTTACTTTTTTTCAATTAACAAAAATAACTTTATTATATTTTTATCTTTTATGTTAGAATCGATGAAACAGTCTAAGCAGATAATTTAAATAACTTCTGTTGCATATATTTCTGTTGCAGTTCAATAATGACAACTCGAAGGTTACTGTTATTACTGTTACAAATACACCTTCTCGCACGTTACTGTTACTCAGGTGAGTCATTTTCTTAATTGAGCCTACACGAGATATTCGAATCATATGATCGCACGCTTCCGGATATCAGGGATTTAATTATTCATTCCTTTCGATATTTGAAAGAAGAAAAAAAAAATAAAAGAAAAATCCGTTCGTTCGTTCGTTCATGCGTGTTGTACTTTACATCGAGAAAGTTAATGAAATTCATTTAAGGGTGCGCTCGATTGAAATAATTCCATAATCGCACGCATACGTAGTTGCAAGCGATGACGATATCACGAACGTCACGAAAATCCAATGACGCGTGGATTATCGTACGCCTATATAATTATTAATCTAAACATCACGAGTCTATAATTTTTGATTTTCCCGTTATTTTATACTAAACGCGTCGCGCATCGAAACTTCCATATTTTTTTTTAATAATCCAATTAATCATTCTAAATATCATCTACGATATATGAAATATCGAAGAATTATTTTCGTAAGATTTATTTCAAGCGATATTATCTTAAAATGATATTATTCTGAGATATAAGATAGTTTTCGTCAATTTCACTTTTTACGTTCTATTTTTAATCTCGAATGTGTTAACAAGGTATTTGCAACCACTTCATATACGTGATGTGTGTGTGTGTGTGTACGCATACATGTAACGATAGAATTATGTAATTGGCGTACGACGAAACTCTTGGAGTCTTTTTTTTTTTTTTATTTTTATCACTGCATTAATTTGTTGGGAGAGATTCTCACGACGAGCGCAAGTAACAGTTTCTCATTGGTACCATACAAAATCTTTATTCTGGTATCCTTTCGAGTATTATGCAACTACAAAACGTTACACGACTTTTATTTATCGCTTATTAATTTGTTATATCGTTCATTTTTATTAAGATCTAAAAATAACATCTTACTCGAACAAACGTTAATAATTGAATTAATGTTCATTTTATTTGATTAAATTTACATTAATTTACATGATAAAGGACGATAAAAAGATTCATTTTACGATAGAAGGACCGACAATAGCGATATTGTAGAAAAGAAATTAAAATGTTTTCTTCCGTTGAGTTTTTCCTAATAGGGTGTGTTTGCTTGTTACATTATTAACTCTGTCAAGCTCTTTTTTTAGAATAAATTTATAAAACGTTATAAACGGTCTAATTTGATTACAAAAGAATTTAAATATATTTTGGGGGATTTTCTTGTTGTTACATTCTATGCTGGTTGGTACCGAGACTCTATATACTCTGGAGCGATAAAGTAACAGTTTCTTAGGACCATAGTCACAAAATGTTTCACCAAAACTCATGTGCATCCGAAGGAAAATCTTTCTTAGCCTTTATAAAGGGACCAAGGAAAATAAAAAATTGGTTTGGTATTATTTGCATAGGCACGAATTTTTGCTCGTCACTAAAAAAGGGTTAATTGAAATCTTTGGGATAGTTAGGGTTGCACCAAGGTACCTTCTGTTTCTTTGCATTCATAAATTAAAATCGTGGCCGAGAAGAAACGCGCGCGCGTAAATATCTCGTCGCAATAAATTCAATCACGAGTTAACAGAATTTTAATATTGCGTCCATTTCACTTTTACTTCGATATTTCTTCTACCGGTATTTTTTTCTTTTTTTTTTTCTTTACTTTCCCTCTATCCAATATGTTAATTCGTTTAAAAATAACTATAAAACGAGATAAAAACGTGCATAAGCTAAAAATAAATGAACACACAACGAAGTTAATTAACGCGGAAAATTGTTTCTTTATAATAGTTTCATTTCTACGAATATCGAAAGACTTTTATTTTCCTTCCTCTCTCTACAAGTAATTTCTATCTTTCTTAATTAGAGAAAACTTTAATAACGGTCCACAATGACATCGGAGTGACGCCGGTCGACCCAGAAATTGCAGATACGATCGATTGGAACAAACATCACTGTAATCGACCTTGTAAGGATGGATCACCAAGACTTAATTGTCATTACACTTTCAAAATAGAATCTTATCGTACGATGAGCAAAGCCTGTTACAATTGCCCATTTAATCTCACCGATTGTTTCCGTCCTCACTGCATACCAGCCGACGGGGTTAAACGCTCGGTTTTGGTTGTTAATCGGCAATTGCCCGGACCATCGATTCAGGTACTTAAAGTATCCATTTTCTATGCTATTAATAGACGCAATGAACTTAATGGGTTATTAGAAAAAGTCAAAAAGAAACAATTATTTTGTTAACCCAGGAAACATATGCACGTACATAATATTATGTACATAAATAAAATGAACTTTTACGATTGGATAGAAATGCAATTTATTGGGGTTAATAAATTTCTCTAGAAAATAAGATAATAAACCGACAAACATTTTATTTACTTTTAATTATATAAAGTTTCTCCGTCAATACTTGCTATATCTTATTTAATACTCGCGTTAATACTCACGTTATCTTCGCGCGTCTCTCGACAATTGTTAGGTAGTTGGTAGTAGTACGGACTCGTTTAATTGAAATATTTCAATTGCAGGTTTGTCAGGGCGATAGAGTAATAGTCGACGTAATTAATTTATTACATTCCGAAAGTACCACGATGCATTGGCATGGACTGCATCATCACAAATCACCCTACATGGACGGAGTACCGTACATCGCTCAATGTCCGATTCCTCCGGGATCAAGTTTCCAATACGACTACATTGCCACTGAAATTGGTACCCACTTTTGGCATTCTCATATAGGCAAGTACACAGTCATTTTCGGTTCCTCCTTCCCCTCAGTTATGTTGATTATACATTAATTAACCCAATGATAATATATTACGATAGGTTTCCAGCGAGGCGATGGTCTTTTAGGACCTCTAATTGTTCGTGCACCTCCCTCTAAGGATTGGCACAAGGACCTTTATGACGTGGACGAATTTACGTTAACCCTTTACGATTGGACTCATAATATGGGTGCCGACATGTTCCTCGCACATCATCACTCCAATGGCAATAATAAACCCGTTAATTTGCTCGTTAATAGTATGGGACGATACAGATCCAACAATAGCGATATTGACGCCACTTCCACGATAATGCCTCTAACGACGTTTACTGTTAAAAAGGTACGAGAATCGTTATTTCTAAGAAAAATTACTCTTACTCGATGAGCCTTGTACAAAGAGAATTGAAAAGAATTGAAAAGAATTTTTCCATTGCAGAATCTAAGATATCGATTCAGATTGATAAACGCTGAATTTCTTAATTGCCCCATCGAAGTGTCCGTGGACAATCACACTCTCTTCGTCGTTAGCTCGGATGGACGCGATATCGAGCCAGTAGAAGGTAAGATTACGTAAAATACGTAATCATCATTCCCGAGCTAATTTATTCAATGTCTATTGTATCGATAGATGCTCGATATGATAATTAATTGAACGTACGAGTTTCTTCTTTTTCTTTTCTAAATCTATCTGTTTCTATCTTTCAGCTGAATCTTTAGTGAATTACGCAGGTGAGAGATTCGATTTTATCGTTAAAATGGATCAAGAAGTTAATAATTATTGGATCCGGTTTCGTGGTTTGATGGACTGCGACGATAGATTCCTCGGTGCTCATCAAGTCGCCATTCTTAGATACGAGAATGCACCAAATTTAGATCCAAAAGGAAACATTTCCTATTATCGTCCTCCAAATAATCTACCTGGATGGGTAATTTTATATTTTATTACAATAAATAAAGCGAATTACCTAATTGAAAATTATTCGCATGAAGATTTATCGTTGCAACGAATATTTTTTTCTATTTGTTTGTACAGAAAGTGAACGCGTTAAACGAAGGTACGGAATCGAATAATAGTCTTAGCATACCGTTGCTTAACTCTATGGATGAAAATGACAAAACGAATATCGAAAAAGCGGATTATCAGTTTTACGTGTCATATGATTTTTATGCTAAAAACAATCCATATTTCCATCGTGAAGGTCTTTACGGATTCGATCAAAGTAATTGTCTCCTTATTTTGAAAGAATTTTCTAAACCTGTGATAAAATACTACAATTGATTTTGTTCTTTTTTTCACAGTACACGATTGGTCACAACGACTGTTCACGCCACAATTAAATCATATATCGATGAAATTACCATCCTTCCCGTTATTCTCGCAACGAGACTTAATCGATCCTAATCAGTTTTGTAACTCGAGTACTGTAACAGGATGCGAAAAGAAGTTTTGTAGTTGCACTCACGTTCTCCAAGTCAAGTTGAACAGCGTAGTCGAAGTTATACTCGTGGACGAAGGTACATTTGATACTATAAACAAATAAATTCTCATATTTACAATGCACGTTTGATTATTCTTTGATAATTATTCTGAGAAAAGGATAATATTTACATTATGCTATTTATTATTATTTTACAGGCGTTACGTACGAAGCGAATCATCCATTTCATATTCACGGCTATCAGTTTCGCGTAGTAGGAATGGAAAGACTAGGCAAAAAAGTTTCAATAAACGAGATAAAAAGATTAGATGCAGCTGGTAAGATAAACAGGAAGCTCGACCATGCACCGTTGAAAGACACAGTGACCGTTCCTAACATGGGCTACACCATTATTCGATTTTACGCGGACAATCCAGGTAAAACATATAATTCGACGGCATTTAAGTTTTTTTTTATGCTCATCAAATTTTCTTTGGAAAACATATTTCTTTTACAATATACGCATAAAATATTTCATTTAAAGAAGCATCGGACCTTACCTAAAAGAAAATCTCCAAAAGAAATTTAAATAAAAGCGTTCTTTTTATTGTCCGAATTTATACAAAACCGGGAAGGTCGTTAGCGAGTTAGAGAAAATCTTGATAGCATTCCTTGTTCATTACATTAGAATTTAGTTTTATTGTATTGTTATAATTCCCTTACTCCCATCGATCGGAATAATAAATTCCTTCTTAATGATTTGCAGGATATTGGCTATTCCATTGTCACATCGAATTTCACGCCGAAATCGGTATGTCCTTGGTCTTTAAAGTGGGTGATCACGAGGCAATGCAACAAGTACCACGTGGATTTCCACGATGTGGTGATTGGAAACAGTCCTTGGAAAAAGATCTAATAGTGACGAAAAAGAACTCGACGATTGATCCAAAAGAAAACGAAGTTGAATTGTCGACCGAGTTACAATCATATATGGCCAAATTAATTCCACTGCTACAGATAAACAATAAACTAAATTCCTCCTCGCCTAATCTTACCATATCGACATCTTTACTAACTCTCTCAATCATTATTTCAGTTATTCTTAACAAACTATATTTGTAGTTTTTATGTTTAAAACAAAATTATTAGGAATATGACACAATTTTCTGTTACTGTTCATTAGTGGTAACAGACCATTGTAAAAAGTGTATTTTGACAGCCATCATTGTATGTATTTACATTTCTACGTTTTTACTAGAAATGATTCAAAGTTTCAACAGTATTCTGAATATGTATAAAAGTATGTTGTCACTGTGATATATTAATTATGACCGCCAATGAACTTTAATGGCCAACATATTCCCATATTTTTGATCACGCCTTGATCATAATGACAACATGTCGTGATAAGTCACATGTATACTAACAATAAGTACTGATTTATATTCAATAATCATACTTTAATTACACGTCAGTATTTGAATGTATATTGATTCTCTTTACCTAACAAAAATCATTCTACATAACTAACAACATATCATCGTTCATCGATCATCGATCATAGATCATCACCATCATCGTCATTTCGACATTGTAATTTTAAAAGAGTATTGTGATATTTAGAATTAAGTCTAATTAAATTGTAGAATTAATGAAAGTATGTTTAAAAATCATAGATTATTACGTCTTATTGATTTTATCCATAATTTCGTACTATTTTTTTATTTCATATTTAATGTAATATCTCATAACAATTGCTTATTTAGCAATGTACTTGATAGCTTTTATTGTGTAATGATCTTAACAAAGAAAAAAAAATCTTAACGCAAAATGTTTTTAGTAATACATACAAACAATTCAATGTTTTTTACGAAATTAAATTATAACATTTATTATCTGTGGTCCTGTATTTAGTATATGTCTCTGGGCGAAAAGATATCCCCTCAATTAACTACGGAAATATGTTCGTAATTGAAATTCCCTAAAATATTTTATTAAATACAATTAAGGCAAAAAATTTGGAATTTGGAATTTGGAATTCTCAGTTGAACCTAATTATTTAAATTTTTTTGCAGCGAGTTCGGAACAATATCCTGTCAAAATGCTAATTTGACTAGACTACAGTTAAAATTGCTAGCAATATTTGTTTAATTTATGAACAGCATAAAAGTGTTGTTGATTCAAAATGCTTTGATATAGGGAGTAAAATTGTAACTGCACAGTTTTGCATAATATTTGGAGTGATTTCAACGACTAAATAAGGCAACTAGTTAAAAACGTTCAAATTGATGAGAGATTCTGATTCAATGAAATAACTCGAGATTTGGTTCATGCTGTGAATTTAAAAAAAAAACGATAAAAATACCATATTTTTAAATTTTGTAAACATAAAATCCAAAAAACATGTATAATTAATAAAAAGAATTTAAAGTCTGAAATAACACAATAGAGATTTTATTTTATTCACAAAGTACGAATTTGCAATGCACAGCAATGAAAGCAAAAAAACTATATCAAGACTATAGTAGTTTTACTATAAACAATTAATGCCACATGGCACGTTAGACGAAGTAAATGCGACGTAGTTGTTCATTTAAATATGAAAATTAATAGCAAATGAATAAAAGAACATTATAAAGGAATATTTAATTGTTTGTAAGAATAGTTTCATTAATACTATAACACGTATCTACTTGAAGTGGTCGTTGTAGTGGATGAGCCAATAGTTTGGCCATATTATCATGCAATTTAGCAGCATTTCTTCCTACTTCGTAGACATGACAAAAATGACATATTTCCAAAGAAGTTAATTCGGTGTAAACATCTTCGCATAAATTTTCCGTAGTCGGTGGTTCGTGTACGTATAAAACGTCCAAAAAGAAATACGGATTGGAAGTTATGGTAACTAAACATTCACTTCCACTTGGTCCACTGCACTCATAAAATTTTGGTATACAATTAGATCTCGAATATATCAGAATAACACGAGTCGTAAAAACAGGTAAAAAATTAACACAATTATCCTTAGGTATTCTAAACCATATCTCTTTAAATATTAGTCCCATATTAAACGTTTTTTCTTCATTGATGCTTTCTTCTATAGTATCAAGATAATTCAAAATAGTTTTGATATTGTTTGTAAAGTCGCTGATCCAGCGTACACTTGAAGATTCTAAAATCATAAGACCATACTCGTGCTTCCTTTGTATCGTAGATTTAGCATTGATGAAAATTTCTACAACACGTTTAATCATATACAAGGGTGAATAAGATTCACCCGTACCAACTTTAAATGGCGTACAGTTTTCCTCTTTGGCAGTGTCAACGACAAATAAAATCTTCTCTGGTATATTCAATTCGGGTAAATCTCTGTTAGTTTCTTGCACGGTACTACTATTTTGACTATCTACATTTTGAGTCGATGTACCACTGTTGGTATTTGATATTGGTGCTTTTGATTGTTCCGGAGTATTATTTACAGTAGCAGGAGTAAACGTAGCAGCAGATGTTAATTTTGCTGACATTGTATTCACTTCTTCGTTCCAATTTTTAGGTGTTGACATGCTTCCTTATTTACGTTAACATATGTTCAGAATTGATACGCTCCTTCTCTAATGTCAAATTAACATCATAATCAGATAATGGACAACTGTTATGACATATATTTACTTATATACGTTTATTGCTAATACTTTTCTTTTAGGTTAGAATAATAGAATATGATTTTTATTATATTTAATTCTTTGTGAACGGAAGCAGTAAAATTATCATCCTAATTTTGCCGTGTAATATGTATTTTTCAAAATTAATAAGACATATCAATATATTGACAAATTAATTAATTATTTAATAAATGCGGACACTACTTTTAAATTTTTGATTATTAAAAAAAAATAAAAATGTTATGTTCATAAAGTATACTTACTTATTAATTATTATTTCTTAATTAGATATAAATTTAACATTAATGCATAGGACGTATATAAATATGTTAAACGGCTACGTTAATAAGTCACGTTTAACACGCATGTGCGTCATTCCTTCGCAAAGCGTTAATAATATTCACATTTGTATTAAATATATTTTAATGACTTTTATAATTTTTTTTAAATATTTGTTATTGTTTTAATTAATTTCTCATTTAATCACGTTACAGGACGTAAAAGATCAATAAAAATTACAGACATTATGTTTTCATTAATTCTTTATTACGAACGACAGGGGGCGCATTATTGTATTACTCACAAGGAGCATTTCCACCATTCATGTCTTGATTTCGCTTCAAATTGAATGCAACTTGTAGATCTTGATTAGTACTATTCATTCATAATCGGTTTTTTGTATAAACTCCTTTGTTTTTGAGATATCGGCCATTAAAGTTTAAACAAAAAACCGATTAGGAATGAATAGTACTAATCAATATCTACAAGTTGCGTATAATTTTAAGCAAAATCAAAACATGAATAGTGGAAATGCTCCTTGTCAGCAATTGCTGGGTATGTTTAATTTATTCAGAAACAAATATATTGTATATTTCAATGAAACTTGTTTCTTATTTATTTTTTTAAATTATTAGTCCACTTTTTTTACTTTATTTATTGCACGCAGATGTTTTAATACAGCGGTATGGCTAGTTCCTAGCTTAGTTCCAAGTTTACGAATAGTTATATCTGGATCGGATTCCACAATGGTCCTTAATTCCTCATTATCAATATGGACCGGTGGTCTTCCTCGAGGCTCATTGACGATGCTCAAATTGCCAGAACGAAATTTTTTGAACCAATATCGAACATTTTTTTCATTGGTGGATCCATCCCCGAAAGCTTGATTAATGTTTCTCGAAGCTTGAGCTGCACTATGATTCAATTTGTACTCGTACAAAAAAAGTAGATGTAAATCGCGTTTTGTTTCCATCTGGTTTCGGAGAAATATAAAATAAAAATAGAACACAACATTAAAAAAATTTACAAAATGAGTAAGAAGAATACCTTTAAAATTTATAAATAAAAATATCGAGCGCACGTAATTGAACCTCTCTCAGTCGCAGTTGTACAAAGACTAACCAAAAACGCCCGTTTCATAGTTTCCAACCTAATAATAAATATTGCAGTGTTAGATGAAATATTAAAATACAGTAGGGACTCAATTTCGTTTTGTACTCAAAACTTTCGTCCCCTTAAAGCGTTTCCCCTTCACAATAAGATTTCATCTACAGAAATGAGGGGAATATGACGATGAACGGGGCACATTTATATGCTTGGACAATCTATGTGATGTCGATACATAACATCAAAAGTACTATAAACATTTCAAAATGTAGAATTCATAGTAATTACTTAATTAGTTTATAAGTAGTTATTTATTAAATAATAATTAAAATTAAACGATACTGTGATAGTATTTAATAGTGTATTTTATTAATGGTTTTGAATTTCGCGTGGATTAGGTTCATTGTAAGTTTGATAGGTTAGTAAGTAGCAGTTGTCTATTCTCATTGGTGTATAATAATGGGACCACGCCTACTGGAAACCTTATAAACTAATTAAATAATTACTATGAATGCTACATTTTGAAATGTTTATAGTACTTTTGATGTTATGTATCGACATCACATGGATTGTCCAAGCATATAAATGTGCCCCGCTCATCGTCATATTCTCCTCATTTCTGTAGATGAAATCTTATTGGGAAGGGGAAACGCATTGAGGGGACGAAACTTTTGAGAGCGATACAAAATCGAGTCCCTACTCTGTTAAAAAGTATGAAATAATAGTTCTTCTTTATAGACGCAAAAGAAATAAAGAAATAAAGTAATAATTCATGGTGTTTCTGAAGTCGTCTGATACAATGTTCAATCAGCAACAATTATCTTTACGGTCGATGGACACATATTTTGCACCATTCTTAAAAAGCGTTTTAAATAAAGATAGGTTAGGTAAGATCGCTTCATATTATTACAAATGATTAATTGTATTGTTAAATAGTTTATGAATTTATTATTTTTCAACAATTAATTTTTATTTAAATATATATGTGTGCATAACTTTATATCTCATTTTATAAGATTATTTTTTTTTAAGGAGTGGGATGGGGCGTAATAGGATTGGAGTCAATATTTTCTAGGTCTGGAAAAACTGAAGGAGATAGTTTTAAATTATCGATACCTTATGCCAGCCATAATCTTGTTTGGAATGTATTATTCGATAGCCAATATCCAGAATTAGGTCCTGATTTTATATTCAGCGATGAGACTTTTTTAACCGATCCAGATATTGATACTTTATCAATATCCGTACCTAGTCTCGCTCAATGGGACTGTAAAAATAGTAATGCGTTGCTACAAGTCATTATTGAGCTTTTATCCTTTTATAAGAAACATCAAGTATGATTGTCTTATTGATTACAATTATAAACAAACACTTTGAGGTCCGGCACTTGTTAGATACATTTGTTTGCGACGACACCTGCATGTCATATTAACCGGACAGCATAGTGCTAATTAAACTTTAAACGTTACGTTAAAGATATTCATATATATTGTTTTTTTCAATTCTTTTTAGATACAGTTATTGGAAAAGCACTATCGTTTAAACATGGAATATTCTATGTTATTAGATACTATATCACCAGATGATATTGAAGTTACTTTATTACCAACGAGTATAAAACCGACCGAAGCTTGTTTTTCTATTCGCTTAGATATAGATTTTTCTCAATTATCTACTCGTGCTAATCAATCTCAAAATGATGCTGCTAAGCTGGTTGTTACATTTAGTGGGCCAGATTGGAATTGCATAGTACCAAATTTGTATTTATCTAAAAATTTAGAAGAAACATTTTCTGGGGCATTATCATTGCAAATACCTCAATTTTCACCCAAAACTTATTTAAGGGCTTATATTCTAACAGTAAAAAAACTTATTATGGATAAGGTAGCTATCGATAAAACTTCTTACTTTCGTAGATAT
>JACGTP010000294.1:21935-46902 GCA_023678845.1 Mischocyttarus mexicanus
TTTTTTTCACTATCAAGTTGCGTATGCATGTGTGCAGGTTGAAAAGGGGGGATTTTATTTTAATAAAATTATCTATATCAACACGTTTGCTACTAATATTACATTGTCTGTGATGCATTGATTTCCGTTGACAGCAGCCCAGCGTTACATTTGTAACAGTAATAAACGGCGATGACTAAGTTTTGGGCTGTAAATAAAATTTCTTCTTCGAGATATGGTTGCAAAAGTATTAACTTTATCCATTTCGAAATAAATCTATAAAGATACATTCGTGTGTGTGTATGCGCGCGCGTGTGTGCATTTTGGATTACGTATGGCTTTATTTTTTTACGGCACATTAGATACAATATTAAATTCTATTGTAATATAGTTGGAAATTATTCAGAAAATGAAATACAAGAGTGCGTGCAACAATGAATTATAATATAATAATAATAATAAAAATATATATACGTATATGTGTAATATAAACTTATAAATGATAATAATTTTACTTTCTTATCATTTAAAAAAAATATTTCTTATATAAAAATTTATATAAAAATTCATTGCAAATTGTATTCGTGTTATTCATTATCTCGACAATGTTACATAAATTAGAAACATATCGTTCTTATATGGATGAAGGCAAAATTGTTATGATACTTTTGTGTCGATCTTAAACTGAATGCTCGTATCGGCGATATAATATATTACAAAAATTTGTATTTAATGCGTTGTTCCTTATAATGATAATAATAATAATAATAACAATAATAATAATAATAACATTAATTAAAAGTTATTATTTATTCGTAATAAACTAGTTACATACATAGCAAGACATTGCACGAATGTCTTTCATAAATACTTACTTATCACATATATATATAGATATATATATATATATATCCATGAAAATAATAAATTAAAAATTATATATGTATATAAAAGTACAATAAGGTAGTGTTAAGAATGATTCTAAGGAATTTTAAAAAAGAGTATCGGTAATAACTGTTATACGTTGTTTAAACACGGATCGTACCTACGGGGAAAGAAGATTTGTACAAATTCTTTGTAATACCAATAATGGATTCTAACGTACGAGAAATATATAGGATGTTTTGTAACTGGTGGTACAAGTGAACAGATGATTTTATATTAAAAATTAAGTTGAGAAAATGCAGAATAAAATTTGTTCACAAAAGGCTTTGTTTTGAAGAAAAGTTCGAAAATTTGTACCATCAGTGATAGGACACCTTATATATATATATATATATTTATAATAATAATATGATCATATTGAGTACATTTTGTCGATATATAAACATATCACTTACTGCATTAATCGTCGAAATATATTTACAATTCTTTTTTTTAGAATTTCAGTCATGTATTTTTTATTTCTCGTTTGTGTAGTAAACCTACGAGTACTAACTTATAAATATATAACTATTAAAGATGAATAAAATATAATCTGAAATTGTACTTCGAAGGAAAGTAAATTAGTCGAATATGTTCTTCATTATCCTAAATATCAATAAATGCGTGTCAAGATTTATTGGCATTACACTTATCAGTTATATACGATTTTCATCAACTGAAGAGAGGTAAAAATGGTCCATATTCATTTTCAGCCCTGTTTACTTTACGTAATTACTATACTGAAGTATTAAAAAATAGATACATATAAAAAGCACGCATTATCGAGATATTTTGAAAAATACATTTAGTCGTTATTTAAAGGAGTATCAAATTTGGCAGCTTCAGTCTAAATAAGACAAAGTAGTCTTCGGTTCCCTTGTAAGGGTTAGTAAATACTGTATAGGTATATTAAGTTAGTCTGCAAACGTCCATGAGAGAGAAAGTGAGAAAAAAAGAAAGAGGATGTTGTTTTCTAACTATATTACTTCTAAACCAATATCAATAATAAAAAAGTAGTCTTACAAAAAGTGGAGTAAAAAAGTTATATATGAAAAATATGCCCGTAGAAACGATCCAATAAGTTTGATGAAATGGGTATTTACTACACTTTTTAAAGCGTTAACATTCATACTGACTAGCAAACATCATCAAAACCATAAAAATGGTCATAAACTAATTATAAAATTTTTATAAGTTTAATAGCTTTTGCTTTTTTCCACATTCATTTCCATAAATTTTGTGTTTGCTGGACCAGTATCATATTTGCAATATATTTATATATATATATAGGAGTAAGACTTTTGTGCAATTGTGCAACATTGCTTTTACATAAAAGTGTGAAAATATTGACAGATTATTCATTGCAACAACTCACATTTTTAAACTCATAATTTTCTCTTCAATCATTTTAACTGAACGAGTTACAAAGAGGAATATTCTAAATGGGATGTAATTAAATAAAAAAGAAAGGTCAAATGTTAAATGCACATGTACCAATAGTTTGTAAAACATGAATCATTTGATGATGACGATGATGATAATCAATTTGTTCGTAATTTTTGCTATCCTTTCCGTAACCGTTTGAGAGGCATAGCTTACAAGAATATAGAATATGTATAATCATTATGAACTGTAGATATTTATTCTTTTTTTCTTCCTTTTTTATTTAATTCATCTTAAGCTATACGCGATTTGTATGTTTTCGTTACTCCCCCTTTTCACCTGTCTTTTCGTAATATATTACAATTTGATTCACATTTATACACATACATAAGAATCCACGTGATTGTGACTCGTGGCTTCGGGCACCTCCCCTCCCTCATATTCGAGATTAAAATTACATACTTCGTATTATATCATTTAAGTCGTTTTGTATTATTTAATTTTTATTCGCTTCATTTAAAATCATCAGTCCTGGTATTTTATATTATTGATATAGTATATAACTTCGTGATAAGAATCTTCTGGTGATGGAAATGAAACGAAAAAGACATTATTTCAAGAAAGATTCTTAAAAAAAGATGAGACCTTCTAGATAACCACCCCACGATGACAAGTTAATCAACTCGACCGTAGAATGGAACGATATTATTTTTGATCCAAAAATCGCAATTTGGATAATCGTGTTCGGGTAAGGTATCTTGACCAACCATAAGAACCCTATTCGCGCCTTTTGGATCGGCCTGTGCCACTTCTCCGTGCCACACGAAATGATTAAATAATTGCTGCATCGCAGATACATGCCTTTTTTCTTCGGGCGTTCTAGCAGCATAAGTGCCGAGTATGGCTGCTGCGTCGCTATCGGGATCAGCCAAGTTTCCACGTGGTTGAATTGCTACGTAGAATGGAACGTTCTCTTTCATGCTGGCAACTGTCATCAACGGACAGACAACTCGTATGTCGGATATCATTCTGGCCAGACCTTCGAGAGTGGCATTGTATCGTCTGTATAAATGATTAAACGATAATGAAGAAAAAAATTTGAATTTCAATTGATAAATTGTATCGACAATAGAAAATATGAATGTTGTTTATTACCTAAGTGTTTCATTCGCTAATCCGCTAGTACCAATTAGAGATTCATGAACGATCTGTTCTACTTGCGTTGAGTTCAAAGTAACATTCGAAAAGAGATATTGTTCCGGAGTTCCGGAATGAGCGGTAGTACCTATGACGAGCTTAATAGGAAACTCGCTCTTCGCCAAAATTTCACCGACATGTTCTTGCAAAATAGCACCATCCAAAACAAGCCACTCCTGCATCTGATTCCTCTCCGAAGCCTCTAACTGTTTTGGTAGTCCTTCGAAATTAGTTTTCCAAAATCCCGATGCGGCGGCTATCAGTTCTTCGGAAGTCTTCATACGCATGCAATTTGCATCGGTGCATTTAATGGATTTTAAAAATGAATTGCTCTCTCTTTCAGCCTTTTTGAGTTCTTCGCGAGGGAAAATTGCGCTACCGCTCGAGACCCAGACTCGTGAAAAAAGACCACTAGTTTTTCGTATTCCAATAAGTGTCGTGACTAAAGTACCGCCAGCTCTGTGACCCCATAGTGTTACGGATGTTCTGTTGCCACCGAAGTGCTGGATGTTTAACTGGACCCATTGCAATACAGCTATGATGTCTGAGAGTCCGTAATTACCGGATGTTGGTGGATGCGTGGATCGAGAAAGTGGTTCGGCCGCTAAGAATCCGAATACTCCCAATCTAATAGATATCAAATTAAAATTACATCAAATAAACGAATTGTTTAAGTTTTACTTAGAATCATTTTTCTATGATATAATGCGTACCGGAAGTTAGGTCTAACGAAAATTATGTCGCGGACACGAGCGAGCTTTGCTGATGGTTGCATTACACCAGGTGATGATCCGAGCAAAGTGTCAGCGCCAATCATGACTACTACCGGTAATGGTGAATCATATCTAACGTCTGGCGTGAATACATCAAGATAAAGACAATCTTCTGCCCCGTAATTGTCGGTTCTACCGTAGGTATCACGTTGCCAGCACATTTCTGAGGTATTGTGAGCGAGATAAGTTCCGGTCCAACAGTGTTCGAGTTTATTTAGTGGTACAGCGGGTTGCCATCGACGATTTTTAACCGGTGGCATGGCGTACGGTATCCCACGAAAAGCATATGCACCATCTTCTAAGACTCCTTGAATTGGTCCACACGATGTCACCGTTTCTATATACTTATCGGTTTTGTAAGATTGGTTGGAGCTTCTTCTTGGTCCAGCACAGGCGACGCATATGATGATAATCACCGAAAGTAGGATACACGATACAGCAGCTTTAAAAGGAACAAGAAAATTATTGAAAATCGATAATTGGGGATCTTTAGAAGATGATCATCGATCATACGTACCCAAAGCAAATAAATTTCGCCTTGCAGCACTGATGCAGACAACGAATAAATGACGTTTCGGGGATTCAGTAATATCACCGGTGTCGCCATCCAAACGAACCGTTTCCATACCGTCCTCACTCGTTGCGGGATTTTTTTCTGTCCCACTATCGTCGAGAGTTTCGATACTGGCTAAACCAGCAGTAGTACCAGTTGTTCCTAATTCGGTATCCCCTTCCTAAGCATTATCGACAAAAAATCATCGATCGATCTTCAACCTCGTTTTCGTTTAATATACGACATTTCTTATCAATTGGATATTTTTCTATTTGTGTACCTTGGAAAAGAAATTCTGACCAAGAAAACTGCTTATGTAGATTCTACTTTTTCCCATTTTAATTAAATCATTGTTGTATTTAGAACCGAAAGTTCGTGAAAGTTCAACGTATGTATGAATGATATATTTTTACGGATAACGGTAGATAGGTCTGATGTGAGCCGAAGAGCTGAGAGTAACTGAGGAAAGAACGAATCAGGTTGCATAGGTGTAATCAACACCTGGACAGGCGCGTAGAGTACGGTTTACAAGTACACTCATAACCCTACACATTGTATATACATTCTTGCACCGAATACGAGGGTAGAAAGAGTCTTGATGAATAATGATATGAGAGATAAGGAAGAAAGTAACTACGTATTGATTTTCCTTTCTTTCAGGTGAAAACGATGCTAATCCAAACGGTAATACATTAGTTGAAAGAGCTTTTATTTTCACGTATCAAAATCTAGACAGTTGTAAATAAAATAGGAAATATCTCACGACACGAACGCACGCACGCACGCACGCACGCACGCACGCACACACACCATTTTCATTCGTGTCTTATCTCTTGCACTTTAAAACGGAGCCTAGACTAAAAGTAAAGGAAGAGTTGAAAAAAAAGAGGATGATAAGAGGACGCGCTTCGAAGAAAGGCTTGTACGTGCCCGAGAGGCTTGAAAAACCTCGTAAGGTTTCGTGAAAGGGTTTGCTCTCTGGATGGTTTCATATCCGACAAGCCACAACACCATGTATTTAGTTGCACCAGATATTATTTTTCCTCTTCTTCTTCTTCTTCTTCTTCTCTTTCTATTCCCATATTCGAAAATAATATTTACCCTCAAATATATCTTCATAGTAGATTTGGGACCAATGTGCGACAACGTGTTTACATTTTTCATCGATTTTCTATAAAATAAAAAACCTTACCTTATTCTTCTTTTTAGGAAAGACGGAAACCAATGGTAATCTAATAGCATTTAGAATTCCTTTTCTTCCTTCCTTCTCCTTCGATTCCTTAGCCGGGGTTGTTGGTTTCTCAGGAGCAGGAGGCGCACTTTGTTCGTTTTCTTTTGCCATAACAGCTGTGGTTTCTGTGTCTGTCGATTCGGCAGGTTTGCTTTCATCGTCCTGCCAAATAACATATTCTGTTATTTTTAAGACACATTGCTGACCATAATTTTTAACTATTTTAACATTTGATGACATAAAAAATTTAATAGGTAATCGTAACATTGTACAATTTTTAATCGGACACTGTATGATACGCGTTCATAATTCACACGAATAACTTTCGTAGAAATTTCAAATATATCGAACAATTATTTTTTCATAGTTTTAATCGAATATAATCGATATATACATAAATCTACATATTAATTATCTAAATATTCATTAGAAATAGAAAATAGCTGTACAAAAGTAGGTCACTGGCAAGAAAAGTAGGTCATCGGAAGAATGGAAGAATTTTCAAATAATTGATTTAATAAAAATAAGTGATTTTTAAATATACTTATTGATTATCTAAATATTAAGAAATAAAATAAAAATCTATCATTAGAAATAGAAAAGACATGTTCACGTATATATATTACTTCTAAGAAATTGATTTATAGAGAAATATAGAAAAAAATGATTATTATATTTATTTCTATTAACGATAAAGTAATTGCAAAAGTTAATAATTTATTTTGTTATTTAATTTTGTTTAAAATTTATCAAAATTACTTATGGGTATATAATGTAATTAAGCTTATCAAAAATTACAGATGCACCAAACAATTATTTTGTAATAATTTTTAATCGAATATAATCTACACGTACATACATATACTTATTAATTATCTAAATATAAAGAAATTAAAATAAAAATCAATTATTAGAAATAGAAAAGAGTTGTTCAAAAATAAATTACTGGTAAGAAAAATAGGTCAGTGATAAAAAAGTAGATCAGCTGTACAAAAAAATAGTAATAATTTTATACGTACTAAATGTATTGAGAGGAAGATAGACAAAGGTGAACGTTCGATTCAAACGAGCTCAACGTCGGTACTGTTTATACCTCTCGGTGACTTCTAGGAAATTCGTTAAATATAAAATACACATAAAAAACATAAATTAATTACCGGCTTAGTTAAGCGTTTAATCTTTTGTTTACGTTCGTCTATCTCCGTCGCTCCTCGGCCGGTGTCAACAACCATTAGATTTGTAATTGACCTTCGTGTATGTTCGATAATTTTCGAATGTATTCGTAACTACTTTTCGATTATAATCGTTAATCTTCTTCGAGCGTCGGAAGGTGAAACAATAATATTAAGAATATGTCATTTATTTCGCGTCGCGTATATTCCTGTGAGTGTTCTCTTCTTATGCAAGTGATATGCATACGTGAGTGAGTGTGTGTGTGTAGTGTTGAAAAGTGATATATACATATATGGATACCTGCAATTATGGATATGGATATGCAGCATTGGATATAAGGACAAAGTACATCGAAAGTAAGTTGACCGTAATTTATAACCTTTTTAACATTTAACCACGCGTGATTGGATTTTCGGTAAAAAATCTAATAGGTAATCGTAACGTTAACGTAGAATTTTTTAACCGGACATTGTATGTATGTGTCTATATTTAACACTAATAAATTTCGCTGAAGGGATTTAAAACTGATCTCATGTCAGATTTATTTCATAATGATGCATAATCAACTACACCTCGGCAAGTGACTTTTTTACCAATAATTATTGAAAACACCTAAAAGAATCATTGTCAAATGATTGTACTTATATGAAAAACATCTGAGCAAAATTTCATCGCAATTGGATGAATAGTTTACGAACGCATACTATACACATTCATTTTTATATATATATATAAGTATAGATTGATTAGAATTTCAAAGACAGTATTATTTAAATAGATAAATATGTAGTGTATAAATTTGTTTTTTGATATTAATTTGATGATTTTTCATTTTTTATTTCTTCAATTTTTTCACATTTTATTCTATCCTATAAAACAATCTTCAAAGTAAATTTTCGTGGAATATGCCTATTAACATTATAATGATTATTCTCACTCATGTTAGTAAAAATGTCCATCTGAACATTTTGTTATGGAGATTTTAACCAATAAAAATAATCAAGACAAAAATAAATTCAAAGACGACATGACTATTGGCTCAAAAGTTTTTCAATTTGGTTTAATATGTTCGCGACGGGGTGTATCACCGGTGGTACACGTCAGTGTCAATCTAATGAGGAGGTGATTATTGTAAATAACAAATTTATTCACATATTTATATACATAAGAGAACTATTTCTATTTGTGAATTTTTTTAAAACATTGTATAGACAAAGCCGGTTGGTTATCGCAAAGAGGGCCCGTCGCGAACGTGTTAAACGAATAAAAAAAAAAAAAGAAAAGAAATAAATGTACTCTCGAGAACTTGAATGAGGAGAGGAGTTCACGATGTCCGTTCAGTGGTTTATTTTATTCTTAATTAAAGACAAAAGATATTTAATCAGTTGCATTATAATCGTTTATCACAAACTCACTAGAGACAAAAACGTTTTATTTTAACGAACAATAGCGTGTATTGCTTACGTATTCGTAGAATACTTTACAATAGAATATTATCTCGAATCGTTAAATAAACCTATAGGATATCTATGATTAGTCATGCTTGCATAAAAATTCTTTTACCCTTTAAACTTTCGTAATATTTTCACTAATTTATTTTCATTTAAAAATGATTCCTCTCGAATGATACAGATGATATACCGGAAACGAGGGTTGGCCAGAGGTAAAAGTCTAATTTCCTGGTCTGTTGGATTCTATCGTTGAGATTCTTTAAGGGGGAATATTTCGACAGTCATTTCTGTAGGATTATGTAGAGAAAAATATTATTTTTAAGTTTCTGCAATATCTGAGCAATACATTCGATTCAAACATTCGATGAAGAAAAGAACAAAATTTTGGTTACTATAATTTATGAATCTCAATATTGATGAGACATAAATCAAAGTGAAGAAGTAACTTGAAATAGTACAAGAACAATTTCTGCAACGAAAGACGAGACCGATATGCTCGATCGATAATAACGAAGTTCAATCTACTACCTTGCGTTATAATCGAGAATCATAAATAAGTTTAGGGTCATGAGTCATGATCTCGTAATGTCGATGTGAACATTTCATCTTCTTTCAATCTCCAATCAATAGAACTTTTTAATGGTCTTGATGGACCCCTGCTTGCAACTGTGTAGAATTTAAAAAAAAAATTGGTATCCTGTCAACTTGGCTCTCCCCTTGTAAGATGATCCTAACAGCAAAAAATTCTAAATGATCCGAAATGTGGTCTACATTAAGATGTATACTATGCGTATTCCGAGAAATGTGTGCTTTTTGCATAAAAAATCAAAATGTGAAAAAGTCCGAAAAAATCATGTTTTTCCATAAATCTTGGCTTATATCTCGGAAACTATATGCTATGAGAATAATTTCAATTGGGTTTAAAAAGATAATTCCTTTTAAAAGGGTCACTGGTACTGTTCACGACTGATAAGTTTTAACGTAAATTTGAGTTAAATCGTTGAATCGCGTTATTTTTGTTGTCTATGGGTAATCTAATATCTCGCATAATATTGACGCTCAAGCAATGAACATCACCATCATTTTTTTTTTTATTCTTCGGTATAAGAGTTCTCGTTACTAGGTCTTCATCGTGAAGAACCTGTTCATAAAATGCTCAACCACGACGACGACGACGACGACGACGACGACGACGACGACGACGACGACGTTTCGTTGCTCTTCTTTTAGGTTCTCTTGAGTGCTCTTCCTCCTTCCCCCCTCTCGACAGTAACCACTTCGATACTGTCTAGTAATACTCTTGCCGACGACTGCTCATTCACTCTCTCTTTCTTTCTTATTTTTGAAATAAGATTTTAATATGAACACGATACGTAATTCGTCGTTTCTTTTTTTTCCATTTTCTTCAACTATCTCTCCCTCTTTTTGATATTTCAAGTACCATGCCCGGACACGTACATATACTTCTGTAGAATATGTGTATGTGTACACCCCCTTTTATAGAGTATGCCTCCCGCATTGTATGCGACCATGGGTACTTGATCATTCGCAACGCTCTGCACATTTCGATTAGTTCTCGTCTGGGCGCCCACTTCTTCTCTTTTATCCTATAATTTTCACCGATGCTTTTAAAAAATAAGAGAAATTTGAAAAATTGTATCATTTATTTCTCATATACTAGGTCGTCCCAAAACTTTATCACCAAGTTTCTTTTTTATTTTTTTATTTTTTTACAAATTATGAGTAATGTAGAATGTAGGAGAAAAATGGATCGAAATTCAAATCACGATTAAAGTATAGTTGAAGAGAGATCTTTTCAATGGTTTAGATTTATAAAATGGTCATCTTTAATTAAACGTCATTCGGATTAGTTACAGCAGCTTTTTTTATCGTCCTACATAAGACTTTATAGCGCAGTTTAGACTGACAAAAAGAACCTATCACCTTTTCCTTCATATTCTCTAACCCTCGGCATGGCATAAGCATCGATTACTGTCGATTTAATTTAATATCCCTTGTACCCCACCCCCGTCTTATTTTTCTTTTGTCACTTATATTGGACCTTTTCTCGTTGGCATTTGAAAAGGTTCAACAAACAATAAGGGCCTCTCGTTCATTTCTTATTTCCTTTCTATTAGATGGCGATACGCATTATGTTTAAAGAAAGGTACAATTGGAAGGAAAGGTAACTAGAAGTAGAGTAGTATTATACTTCAAATTTGAGTGTACTGATAATTATTTGAAAAGAATACAAAAATAATAATGTTTAATTATGTTTCAAATTGTTTTCTTTTACCATGTATAAGTGTGCATGAGTATCTCGCGGAAGTTCATATAGGCGTCTAAAAGATAAAACGTGAAAAAATATAAAAAACGTTCTTTACATAAAAGGAGAAAATACCAAGGACCAAGTATTCGATCCAATAATGAAAATTCCTAGAATTGTTTAAAAATTTGAAAGAAGGATCTTTAAATATAGATCTTTAAATAACCGATAAGTAAACACGTTAAATGAAGTTCGCGTCCCCATTTCTTACATTTTTAAGGGCAATTCGATTTAGATGAAACTAATGGTTCCAATAAAGCGGGATGTTTAAATGAAGTTTTGATGAAATAGCTAAAGAGAGAAGAAAAAAAAAAGGGTGGAGATAGTGCTGCCATCGAAGAGATTTACGGCAAGAGAGAGAAGCCGTTCATTCGTTCGGGGAAAATCCTCCTCCTCTCTCTCTCTCACCCTCAGTCTCCACGCCAAGAGAAATCGATATCAGACGCAACTTTCACCCCTCTTCCTTTTCATCGACCCCCCATTGTCGTCGTGCTACCGTGCTACACGGCAGCTAGCACCGGCACGAAATTTCCATGTTAAAATGCATTGCTAGCATTCCAGTTAAAACTTTCTTCGGAATGTAATATAATTTTTGGTCTACAAAGTCAACTCAAAATTCATACCTACAAATGAAAAAGAAACTATTGTAATTCCGTTAATTTGGATTCTTTTTTTCTGTTTTTCTTTTTGCAGTAAAGCGAGTTTTTCGGCACTCTATATGTTATAATTTGCATTTTTAAATGAATACTATTAAATTATAAAGCAAAAAGTGTATCAATAAAATAACATCAGCATTAAAACAATTACTGTGTGAAAAGATCCGAATTTGGGTGATAAATTTTGATTGCGTAAAAATGGGGCTCCTGGACTACGCTACACGCGCAACAAGCTGTTTCGATACATTTTATCGATGTAAACACACGCCGCGATATTGTTGTGTAGGTGAGACGATATAATACGAGAGAGAGGAGAGAGAGAGAGAGAGAGAGATAGATAGAGAGAGTGCTTGGCCATGTGGTGGCATGCTCCTGTCAGAAGGGTTCCGGTTATTCTGGTTCTGGCCTTCGGCTTTCGAGCACCCCAAAAAAGCAGATCTGCCGGAAAAAAAAGGATGGAAAAGAAGAACGTAAGGAAAGAGAGATAAAATCATTAAGAGGAATATACAGATGAGAAAAATAAACTAGTTGATACGTTTAATCGGTGATTTTGCGACAATATCTTCTTCATCTATCAATTTTAATTAGATAGAAAGGAAAGTGAGACTGCAAAGAAAAATGGACTTTTTATTAAAATAATGAAAAATAACTGTTCCACTCGGATTAATTAGAATCAATAATTCGTTAGGGAAAAATATAAAAGTTCACTGTGGCATAAAACAACGAAATAAAATGAACACTTCCGGTTCCTGCCTGGTAGTGGTACATTATTAAAGTAGTACAATAAAAATGAACTCTTTCCTATTCGAGACACGCACACGTACCAACGAAGAGAACGAAGCGTGAAAATCATTGTCAAGTTCATGACATTTATATATGCACTATAATTATGCAAAATAAAATTGACTAAATCACATATAAAATATTATAAAATATCCTTTGAAAAAAATAATGAATAAGAAATGTTAGAATTATTGAAGAATCAAATTTGTTCGTTCTAGGATCGTAGAATCAATGTTAGAAAATGATCACCCGTGAGAACACATCTGGCATTTACTTAAACCCATGACCCTATCTTTTTTGTGGACTATAGTTTGAATCATAGATGTATCAAATAGGAGGGATGGGTTCGCATTTTATCATGAATCTATGTTAATGTTGCAAACAATCAAATATTGAACAAATTCTATTGAACAAAATGTAATTGTAAATATTTGTTTTAACTGAGAATTGTCTAACAATAAGATCAGAACTCATTTCCTATTTTTATTCGTTACATTATATTAACTATGAGAAAAAAGAAAACATAAAAATATGTTATAGCTTAAAGATGTCTACGAGTCTTCACAAATCATTTCCTCCCTCGACTTTAGACTAACAAGTAAGTTTACATGGAAACTTTTTTTTTCTTTCTATACACCTAAATTTACGAGTTGGGCATAAAAGTAAACGTAGGAAGAAGCAAGCGTCTGAGAGATAGGAAAAATGTATAGCAGGAGAAAGCTATGAAACATGAAAAATAATATTTTGACTAGTAGAACCGAATTGAAAACAACCCCCTTCTTCCAATGTGTTTATCAGCGTTGATTGATAAATCTTTCGTATCATTTTTTAACCGCACTCGCGTATCTACAGCTACACATGAAAAAATCAACACGAGCTCATTGACCTATCATATAATAACGCGTATCGATATTTTATTTTAATTTTCTATTTTCTCGAGAATATTATAAAATTTGGTTTACTCGTCAGTTAGTTCGTAAGCTTGCTGATTGTTCGACATACGACACGATAATATGTACTTCTATCGGTTTTTCAAATCTCCCCTCAAAACATCGAAAAGAGACTTCCCCGTCCCCAAACTATTCTCATTTACACTAGAATAATCCGAGATCAGAAGGTATCAGCAAATATGTGATTTGTATACCTGCGATCCTGAATTGAAGAATCTTTCGTATATATGTGTATTTCCATTTGAACGACTCCATTATATTCGACTTGTCATATTGTGGCGAACCGTAGCTCTATCCTACAATGAACAGGAATACTTAAACCATCCTACGTAAAATTCGATAAATCAGAAATCGTTTCAACTACGCTTTTACAAAAATATACGCTTTTATAAAAATATGCGAAGAATTAGTAAACATTAAGTTAATCTATCTAAAATATTGTTGATATTTCGAAAGTTACGATTCGGAGTAGTAGGAGGTGATCATCCACCCGAGAAGTTTATTTGCCAATTAAGAGAGTAATAAGACGAGTTAAGGGCAATTGGAGAAATTAGTCGCGTGCAATGGCTCGGGGAGACTCTGTCGTATTGTCATCAGTCTGAGAATTTCAAAAGAGGCGCTATGAGAAGTAAAGAATGGAAAAACAAAGTTAGACGAAAGAAAAAGAAGGAAAAAAAAATTTCAGAGAAAAAAAGATGATAGCAGCTTCGTTAAATTTTCCATGGACACAAAGAGACCAGTTCTTTGTTAGCCTCTCCTCAACACCTTAGAAATGCTTTTATTATACTTCTACTCTCTCTCTCTCTCTCTCTTTCTTCTATATATCTTTTTTGCACGCTCACCCCTCGGTCTTCGTGCAACTCCTTAGATCGACCAAATTTCTAACACGTACGAGTTACATTTTACGTGAGTTTTCTAACTTAACAATTGAATGATTGAATTTATGAGGAAAAAAAAAAAATTCTTTTTTAAATAAAATTAATTGGGAGAATCATTGAAGTGTTCGAAATTGGAACATTGACAACGAAGAGGGATGTTAGAAAAGGTAATTTTCTTAAGCTTATAAATCGACGATCAATCCGATATCGGTCTATTATTATGTGTTTTTTAACGTTGCTATGGAAACCCTTCAGCAAGATAAACTTGGCTTCGAAGAAGGTAAACGTTACCCTCCTGGTGCGTTCACGAAGGGTGCTTACAACCCCGTAACGATTTCCTTTTCCAACGTTAAACCGCATGACGTCAAACGGTGCACCTGGCATCGATGAGGAACTCATTTAAAGGACGATTAATGAACAAAAAACAAAAGAAGAGAAAAGAAAAAAAAATTATATTTTGATCCAATGAAAAAAGGATCATTTAGGAGAATTATTGGACAATTCTTTGACATTTCTATCTACCCATAATTGTTAAATAAATTGATAATTATGTTGAACTTTTTTTAATGTGATAATTTTGGATGTTACTGTTAAGTGCAGTTTAAATTTACCTTGCAAGGTTCCTTGCTCTTAGTACGACAAAATCCTGGCATCTTGATACCACCGATAGGTATCTTCTTCTTCGGCTTATGCTCCTCGGATTCTAAATCAGATGCAGGTGCAACACCGGTATGTTTAGTGTTCTCAGCGTTCAACATCTTCTCCCTCTCCTCCTCCGCGATTTCCTTTTTGTCCATACTTTTATCTTTGTCCAGATCTGCTTGGCTCATCGTCGTTCACCACTCAATAAACATAAATAAACATTTATTATAAAAAAAAAGGGTTAATAGTTCTCATTGAATCGATATTTCTTTATTCCTACTTGCTTCTTTCATTTAATGAATTTTGTCGTATTACGAGCGATAGCTTCAAAATTGATTTATTCCGTCTACTTGAGAGTATATATTTATACGTTTAATTGTCTTATTGACTTTTACATAAACTACTTGGTAAAAAAATAATTTGGTTGATCCGACTTTTATATTAACTTCTAATTGTAAGTATTGTTTCATTGGTCTTGTATATTAACTACTATGCATTGTCTTATTGATCTTTTATATAATCCACTAGAAGCCGTGTTACTCGTAGTTTAGTTGTATTACTGCGAAAAAATAATATAGAAAATCGTGGCAGGACGTCACATTATTAATGATTGAAAAATTAATCTTTAAAATACTATCCAATAAGAATGGAGGATAATAGGACTCTGTCATGAATAAACAATTGGAAAAGTACGTTATACCGTTCTTATTATATTATCCAGTCTCGGGCTTGGTTACAAGACCAAGAGGATTTCTATTGTTATTATTAAATAATTTAATAAACGTACATTACGCGTTTTTGTTCGACAAAACGAATCGTCGTGGTTCTTCAATCAGCTAAATTTAATTACATTTCCTGCATCTGATTTAAACCAATTCATCGTTGCAATTTAAAACTCTTATTAAACTATACGATATGTGTCATTAGTCGGAAATAGTAACAATATTACTGTATGAGATAAATATAGAATAAATACAAACAGATGTAATATTTTCTATTTAATGTACGTGCAAGAGTGTAGTAAAGAGTAATAATATTTTCAGTCGATAGACTATGCAACGAATATGTGTAGATAAAATGCGAGTTCGAGGACCGGTAGCATACAATCGATCGATTTACGTCTGGACGTCTCGACGCGCCTAGTATATACCTACCTCTATACTACACCTTTCACGAACGTACACAACAACAATTTAACTTAATTTATTTTTCAACTTAATCCACAACTAACCGGCTGATATATTTTAGATAGTATACGGTTCTAGAATTGATGAGAACATTTTTACGAGGACCTTCTAAAAAAATCTCTACACATTATCTCTACCGGTATTTGTCTCTACCTATACAAATAGAACAAGAATCATATCTGCCATTTGAAAGGAAGGAAGAAAAACGGTTGTAGATACAAGGCTTCGGATTCTATCTTTCTCTACAGTAAATAACAGTTTCATCTTCTTCTTCTTCTTATTTTTACAACTATTTTCAATGCTTTTCATATTCTCAAATTCCAACAAACCTTGACGAAATCAAGCAATCAAGAGAAATGTTTTGTTTCATTGAGAATAACAATTTAATTCCACGATATCGGAATAATTCGACATTTTTTTATTTAAAAAAAAAAATAAATAAATAAAACGTGCTTACCTCTAATATTCGATAGCGTTGATCATCCGAGATTAACATTAATTATTCACGATAATTTTCTTCTCGTTATTCTTCTTCTATTTACGATAATGAAAAATCGATAGAAAGAAAGAAAAAAAGATAGAGAGAGAAGAGTAAAGGGTGCAAATAATAAAATGTAATAAAATAATCGAAAAATGAGGTTTTCCTTCAAATACTATAAACTCGCGACAACGACAAGCGTGCAACTGAAACATCCGTGGACAACGGACGCAACGGCGTTGTAAAAGAAGCGCGCTGCGGTATCAGCCAACTAGGAACTCGAATTATTCATAGTTCACCTAAAATCTGCTAGTGGCGCGACCACATTAACTCTATCGGTTTCGCGCGCATGTCTTCGACACTTTATTTTTACTAACATAAATTCTATCCTTCTAGGAATGTAAAGAACGAGTCTTTTGCAGAAATCTATGGATTCTAGCATTCAATTTCCCGTTTTTATTTCGAAACAATGTTTTATTTTCTCTTTTAAGTTCTATATCATACAAAAATAAAGAAACATCTTCGGACCTCTGTCGGACAAGTGAAAAAAGAAAATACGAAAAGGGCATTAGTTTTGGAATAATTGATATTTTATTATTATTATTCTAATTGTAATATTAAATTATAATTATAGTTTTTATACCTTATGTACGATGATATTATTTAACTGTCAGGAAAGGAAATAAAAGTCAATGATATGCTTGTTGTGTTTTATATAAAAAACAAACTGCAATAAAAGTTTAATTCTCGAAATCAAAGAACAAAGAACCACAATTGTATCCTTTTATTTTTTGTAAATACTTTTTATAAATATTGCCAAATTTACTTGAATATTAAAAAATTAACAACATTTTCCTTTCGATGACAAATTTGTACAAGTCTACATTGACAAGAATTTATTTTTAAATTGATTTTTGCTTATATATTTACGTGGTGACGTGCGCGCGTGATCTTTCTAAAACTAATTTTTAAATATCATATATATATTCTCACTCTTTGAAATAAATATCTGTAATTTAATAAAAAAAATTATCCGCAAAATTTATATCTCGAATTAGATAAAAAAAGTTAAGAAAAATTTAAAAAGGTCAGTGGTTTTCAACAAGCGCTGCAGTCTCCTCAATACATTCCGTATTCGCGTTAGTTCATATGCACTGACATGATGACAAGCAATTGTTTTTATTGTCAGAATGATAATGTGAAATTGTGAAGGTATTGAGATCGCGTTTCCACGCGAACGGTAGTACACTTACAATTAGTTGGTAAGTATCGTAAAAATTCAATGAAATCTTAAAATTTTCTATCTTTGTGGTTTTTCATTGAACAAAGACGATATCCTTCTAAGTCAAATGTCCGCTCGCGATTATAGGTTATGTGAGTCCGAAATTAATTCCGTTGTACGCACAAAGTGGCGGATACGATGGGACAGGGAACAGAAACGTGTACCGACAGACCTACTGAAGTTAGTGTTATTAGATTTGTATCTAGAAATCATACTATCGAAGAAATCGCACCAAAAAAGGTAAATCTTACTTACTGTCTCTTCGAGCAAGTTCAATGACCCTCAAGTCAAAACAATTTACATTCAGATTCTATTGTCAATGAATATGATTTATTGTACACATACATAGATATCAATTTTATAATAATATTTGTTCTATACTTTTATACACGAGTGTTATTAAGAATAAAATTATTTTTAAAAAGAAAGCTTTTGATAATATTTACAGGAAGTATATACATGCAAACAACGGGGCTGTGGAAAAATATTCACCAACCAAGACGAATACAAAACGCATGAAGCACTCGAATCTTTAAAAATAAGATTTATGTAAGTAATTACGTTTTTTTTTAAATATATAATAAATCTTTTTCTTTATATTTTTTTGCTATTAAAAATAATTAAAAATGTTTCATTACTAATTGTTTATTTATTCGATAAATCTGAATAAATTTAACTTGTTCTCAAATGAAAATAATAATTTACTTTGATTTTTATTAATCGTCAGCTGTCGCGAACCAGGATGTGGAGAGGAATTGTCTGATCCTGGTAGTATGTGGCGTCATTATCAAGAATGGCATAACAGTGAAACTAATGTTTTTGCTTGTCCTTATACAAATTGCGGTTCCGTACACACAACTAGTTGTAATCTTGAAGAACACATAGAAAGTTGTCATCGTCAACCTCCCACCCTACCAACCGAACCAGAAATAATATGTTTTGAAGGTCCTGATAATGCGATAGAAGAAGATACTACGCAAAATAGCGAGGATGGAAATTACGATAAAAAAAGAAATGACAATTTTTCTTTAAATGTAACGGATTACAATAATAAAGGAGACAGTTTTAATAGGCACAACAGTACAATATCACAAACAAAAGATTTTTCTCACGATCAGAATAACGTTACTGCCAGTTCAAAGAACGAGGAATATTCTATGAATAACGAATGTTTAAATAGAGCTAATAAATTTCCAAAGAATAAGGATTTACTGATAACTAAAGAGAATTTTTTAATCAAATACGATACTGTCCCTTCTAAAACTGGGGAAGTATTATCAGTTGAAAATTCTCAAGATAAAAATAATGTAGTATACATCAACGGAGATGTAACCATCACTAAGAATATCAAAGGCGAAGTTAATAATATTAATTTACAAAATCAGGAACATAGAATAGATTTGGGAAATTTAGAGAGAGTGTTTAGAAGCGGATTGGAACAGGAAAGTTCGAAAATAGAAGATAGTGCCATCGAAACTAATAGCAATTGTTCAGACGACGAAGAATATATGCCAAAGAAACAGCGGATGTCTCGGTATAAACAAGAAATATATAAATGTGATTTCATTGGTTGTGGGAAAAAGTACAAATACTTGTCGCATTACCGTCATCATCAAGACAGTCATAAATTAGTAACCAACTCTCCTAGCACAAATACCAATAAATGTATTCCAAAAGTGAAACAACAAGGAAGGGCTTCCACCATTAGCTTTTTCCTGTAAGAATTAATATCTAAAAAAAGACATATATATATATATATATATATATATGTATTATAATATATGCATATATAATATTTGTCTGGCATGACTCCCTATATATTTTTGTTACAATTAGGTGCAAGATGCCTGGTTGTGGTGTACAAGTAAATAGTGTTACTGGCCTATGGCAGCATTATCAGGACAATCATGCCAATACAAAGTCTCCGGTAATACAAGCTGCTAAAAATAACGAAGTATTTCGGTAATATATGCTTCGTCTAAACATTTTCAAAAACTTGTTAAACATTTAAATTCGATTTGACTTATTTTTATTACAGATGCAAAACTCCTGGATGTGAAATAGAATTTAGTACAACGTTAATGTTATATAAACACTTTAACGAAGTTCACTCTAACAGTTCTATCAACAATGTTAATTTAAATACAAAGACTGGTAATGGGAATAGCTTTCATTTTGCGGAAGTTTTTCCAGATGATGCTAAAACCCAACAAGGAAACTTTAAGACTGACTTTAAAGCTAACAAGACTAATATTACTTCTAATGACTATATAGAAGGTAACAATGATCGCATATTGTCGCCCATAGTTAAAGAAGAGTCTCGAGATTGATTCTAGTTAAACTAAAATCTTCTATTGTGACGTTACAAATTTACAAAATTCATTCAATTTTACAGAGAAGATAGTAATATTATTCTCGTCATTGTGAAAACAAAATATCATTCGTATCATATGTAGATCAATACAATATTTAACTCATCGTTATTATAATTGGTCCGATAAATTTTAAATATAATACCAAAGTATATGATCTCTGTAAAATATTTTGAATGTGATAACTAATCATGATTAGTATTTTGAAACGATTTAAAAAAAACAAAAATTGCTTAATAAATTCCACAGCACGAAGAAAAAGAAAAAGAAGTGTAAAAAATTTGCGCAAATTTAAGTCTTAGGCAAGCATTTTTCTAATGCGAAATAAATTTAATGCATAGAAATTCGTCAAATTCACATCATTCGATATAAGTAATTGATCGCTGTAAACAATATCATCCTTCTGCAGCTATTTACACCTAAGATTTAAGACTTCTCACTTTCCATATTAATTTGTACTATTTTATATATTTATCATTTTGATGTAACTTATATTCCGTATAATATTATAGTTCTAGTAGAATAACGCATTATAAGTATTGTATAGTGTTTTTATTTGTATAACTTGTATGTTTGAAAATAAAGTGCAATAGTAGATGATAAAATTTCTTAATTATTATTATTAATTTATATCAGAATATTTTTTATTTAAAATAACATCTACCCAAATATAAGAAAGGTTTTATACCATTATTATATTATTGCGCGTCGACGCATGCGCAAAAGATTAACCTTATTTAAAAAAAATCTCGCAATATAGTATGGTAAGATGGTTGCGCAGAGTGTGGTGAAAGTAATGTACGAATAATCTATTTCATTCAATCTCTCAATTCAAATGTTTTTTAGTTTTGATTAAAGTAATTTAGTTAAACTATTAGAATATGGTTAAGGAGGTAAGTTTTAACGATAGAACAAAATTCATTATACATATACATTTATATCTATACTTATGTATATATGTATATATATATATATATGGATATATATATATTTATGAATGATTTGTTTATAGTTGAAAGTAAAAAAGTCATCTCATGAACTCGCGTACCGCACCGAACATTCTCGTGGTAAATAAATATTTTTCCTATCAATCAGATTTGTTTTTATTTATTTACTATAATAATAAATTAATATTATTCATTAACTTTGTCCGATAACTTTGTACATGCTTATAAAACATGATCACTTGGACAACGATAAAGATGCATGTATTCTATATTTTATCATTTTATATATTTATACAATTTATAATATTTTCATATTTATATGCGTGAACTTTGATTTTAGGAATCAAGATTATAGCGGATAGACCTATAACTTGTACTGCATGTGGAAATAAAATTATTGCTAAAATTGGAAAAATTTTTACCAATCCTGTGATAGGTACTTTGTTATGTGAAGTAAGACTTTTTAAATGATATTTATTAACCCTTTACAATTATAATTTAATGCATTGAGCTACGTGCCAAAGTTGAGGTTATATTTTGTACTTATTAAAATTTTGGCTTATTAGATTTGCCCTGAGTTGGTAATTGAGTCTCGCACATCGCTATAACACAAGGGATTAATATTGTATTGTACTACAACTGTATTCATTTTAACAATGTTCAACTTGTTTTATTAGAAATGCTGGGTCCATTTCAACGATACAAACTTTTCTTTCGATGAAGACAACCTAAATAAGTATTGTTACTTATGTGCTCATGAAAACAGTCTATTCTATTGTGGATCATCTAATTGCAAATTTGCATTTTGTAAAGTAAGTTTACATATATAGTATATCTAGTTTATTACGAATAATCAATTTTTCATTATTTAATTTGCAGCAATGCATTAGGAGAAATGCTCCCTTGTGTCTTTTGGATATAAAGAAAAAAAATTGGAAATGCTTCATTTGCGAACCTAAACCATTGTGGGAATTACGAGCAGTTTGTGATTTCATTATGGATTGTCTTGAAAAGTAAATATTTATAATATTCATTAATTACATTGCATATTTAAAATCCCAAAATATGAATTATGAGTAAATAAATCTAATCTTCTGTTTCAGAAGAAATAAAATAAAATCTATGCAAAAGGAATTCGAGAAGCATGATTCTAGGTTACCGCATGAAAGATATCAAAGTTTACGAGCTAAACAAATGCAAAAAGCTCTAAAATCGATATGCGACAACGAAGAAGAAGAAGATGATGATGATTTTGTAAAAAATAGACCTTTTTATAGCAAGTCTATTGAAAAAAAGGAAAGTAATATGACAACTAAGAAAGATACTAAATCTAAAAGTCAAACTTCAATTCAATTGTTTAGTAATACAAGTTCGTCAAGTAATTCGAGCGATAGTGAAATCATAAGAAAAGAGTCTTCGAAAAAAGGCAAAGATGTAACAATATCTTCGTCATGCAGTTCTAATTTAAATAACAAACAAAACGAATCGATTTCGAGAATGAAGTATAGACGAAGCGCAAGTAAACGAGATAAAATAAACGTTAATAAGATTTCAAATAAAGATGAAACAATTGACTCGAATTCTGAATCCAACGAAGAAAGTATGGAAGATGGTAAAAATAAAAATAAAATGCATCTTGATAGAAGTAAAAGAGAAAAATTGTCCACGAAACAATCTATCAATGAAGAAGTTTTAATATCGCAATCTTCCATTAATACTGATTCCAGCTCTGGTAAGGAATTTGAGAGGACTAAATTGGTTCGTAGCAATGCTGACTCGTTACGTAAAATAAATAAAAATGTTAATAAAATATTATCAAAAAAAAATATTATCAATAAGCAACAAGGCAAATACTTCAAGTCTAACATAGCAGAAATCTTGGACGAATTGAAACAACAATGTTCAGTATTTGAATTGCAAGCCCAGCATATTGAAAATAAATTTAAAAGGAAGCCCATGTACATGGAAGACACAGATAAAATCATATATAAATCAAAAAGTGCTATTAATAAAATAATTACGAAATTCAGTAGTTACAAGGAACATTTAAATGATTTTTACAAAACATTTATATCGTCAGTTAAAGAGGAAGAAGAACACGAAAGTTCAGAAGATGATACAACATTAATGAGCAAGAAACTTCATAAAAGGAAATCCATTGATACAATAGATAATGATAAAAAAAGTGTCATATCAGATTGTGATAGTGAAATATTTTCAGAGAATGAATCTACTAAAAACAAAGCATCAACAGAAAAGGTGGAAAGTAATATTTGTGAAAATAAACGTTCTGGTTCTGTAGAATCGAGAGTTAGTAAAAATGTTTCACCGATATTAGGAGGTAATCAACAAAATAGGAAGACTTTGATTAAATTATCGAATAATGAAGTAATAAAAGATAATATCAACAGTAAAGAGTGTATAGAAAATGATGATGATGATGATGATGATGATGATGATGATGATGACAATTTAACCAAAAACTCGAATGTCACAAAATCTGAAAATATTTCAAATAAACTTAAAACTACGATACCATCTAATGTTACTTCTAACTTAACAAATGATTCGTTAAATGATATATTTGACAGCAGTTTGAAATTAAACGAATCTGATACAGCGGCAGTAAACGTCCAAGAAAATAAAGATATTCAGAACTTTAATACTGATGAAAGTCGAGAAGAGAGTAATGAAAATTCTAATACATTTAAATGTAATGAACCAAAGGAAAAGGTATCATTATCAGATAAAAAAGAACTTGATTTTTTGGGAGAAGATGAACAGGACGAAAATAGTATATTTCGAAAGAAAACGCCAGATATATTCAAATGTAATAAATCTGGAGATGACTCGGACGAAACTATATTTAATGAATATCCCAGTGAAAAATCTAATATTGATAAACCTAACGAAAAAGTATCAGAAACACTTGCTAAACAAGGCTCCAATAAATATGATTCGGATACTTCGAATACTTCTAATATTTCTGATATATCGTTTGGTTCAAAAAAAGTATCAAACAAGTCAAAAGGTTCGATAGATTCAATCGAGCAAAATAAATCTAATGTAACTAAAGAAAACACAAATACTAATAACGAAAAAGACAACAGTACAATAACTTTGTCAACTATGGAACTAACATCGGATAACATTGAACAGCATAACAATCTCACAAAGGAGAAATGCTTTTCCGTGGAAACAAATATATTGGATGCAAAAAATGATAATGAGAAAGAAGAAGATATTAAAAATGCTCTTTTGGAATCTGATTCAGATGATTCCGTTTCTTCATCGGGAAATAAAAAAATAGAAATTAACAATAAAGAACTCAATAATAAAGATTTAAATAAAATCCAGTTGACGACGCTCGACAATGATAGTACACAATCCAACGATTTATTTAAATTGCAAATGCAAATGAATAATAATAAATCTGAGAAAAAGGAACTAAGGAAAAAACGTAATTACGATTTGGAATCAGATTCATCTGTAGGATCTAGAGTAAAAAGGAGAAGACTTCAATTGACTAAGAATTATTATTACATAAATGATAAGAAATTGAGAATGATATGTCACGTAAAATTAAACTTATTAACGGATGATGTTTTAAATCAATATAAAGACGCATTGGAAAAATCTAAAGAATATCAAAATAATAAGAAAATCAACAGGTACTAATTAACGTTTCTACATATTTTTAACAATGTCTCCAATAAGTGTAACTCGCTATTTCTGTATTATTATTATTGTTATTATTATTATTATTATTATTATTATTATTATTATTATTATTATTATTATT